>WAAG01058702.1:0-11650 GCA_013390105.1 Tichodroma muraria | reverse complement strand
AAAAAAAAAAAAAAAGAGTAAATATTTGTGGCCCAGCAGTAAACACACTTTTAATAATATTTACTTCAGCTGCAGCACACAGCAAGCAAGGGGCAGGTTGGTAAGAAGTAGTGAGTATTTGAAATATATTGAGGGCAGAAGTCACCTAAGCAGGGAAAAAAACCCTCCACGAACACTCTATGACAAAGCAACACCTTAAAATGGTGGCTTATTCCACAATCTGATGGGTTTATCCTGAAAAATCGGGCTCTGATCCTTCAGGCAAGTGCAGCCATTCCCTTGTAACTGGCCAAAATCAGTGAGGCTCTATCTGTAGTCAGTTCCTGGAAAAAGTGTCAAAGTTTATTAGTAGATATTAGCCTAAACAAATGAGTAAAGCATATTTTGGCAGATTCTAAAAAGCCTGTTGTTCGTGCAAGACATTATCCCTGGTTTGATAAGCCAAGTCAGGAAAGAGTTCCTTAGCGCCAAGATTTCCAGGGAGGAGCTGCAGAGGACGTTGTCAGGAGGATGCTTTGTGCTGTCATGGTTTACATGATTTTATTGTCAGCAGCAGCTAACTCAAATGTGGAAAAAGCAGAAAGAGGATATCATATGGATGCAATTTCAAAGTAATTTTTCCCACAAGAGTGTAAAGAAGCATTTCTTGTTGAAAAACTCATTCAGAAATGTGTAACTGCTTTAGTCACTTCTGCTTGATTGTAGATTTCGCTAGACACTACAAATACTTGTTGGATGAGTTTAAATATAAGAATCCAGCAGTTGACAGTAAAACACAGCAGCTATCAAACATTTATGTCCCGTATCTTGAATTTGTAGATAATGTAGACAATTCATCTCATTTATAAGAAAAAGCAGACACGGTGACAAGAAATGCTATTTCTTTCCAAGGCAACTTTCACTAAGGGACCAAAACCCAATCCTTTCATAATTCAAAAAATACCAACATCTGTCTTCTTTGAATTGTGAAAAAAATATCACTCTGATGTAAATTAGATGGAACATGAGATTATTCAGAAGTACTGACTGGCAGTAGAGGTCCTATTTATCAAGTGTGAGCTGGAGTCTATGTGTTACTTTCACAAGAGAACAAAATGTTGGAAGTTGCACCTTGAGTCCATTGGCAGAGACTGTCATGGATAAGAGGCAGAAGCCAAATAACAAGGTGATAAAAACGGGAAAGAAGTCTGGACAGAATAGGTTTTGCTACAACTGTTCTTACTCCTGCGAAATTTGATTTCGTGTCCTTCTAGGCACAGTAGTTCAGTACCAGAATTTTCAGTACAAGCTCTAAGATGATTTGTTTAGGCTTGCATTTTCAACTGAAGGGGTTAAGTACACAAATCACACTCAAAGGACCCAGATTAATTTATTTCTGAATGCATTTATAATGAAAATATGGGTTGCTGTGAACAATTTATGACAACAGCTCAATTAGCACCGAGCACAAAGAGCAGTGTGTCTGAAGGCAGGGGACAGTATATAAGGAGTCCTGAAAAAGGAAACTGTACCACTAAATAATACAGAAAATGGCATTTCCTACCTTTGATACAGTCCAAAATGTGTCTCTAAACATTAATCAAAGCCATTTAAATTATCTGTAATCCTGAATATCTTTAGATTTTTGTGATGTTTGATTGCTCCAGAGTAAGTTTGTATGTTTTAAGTTAGATTCTGACATTTTATTCGTGGTGATTATTGTGCTGCTCCTCAGATTATCCAGTTGAAGGTTAGTTTGCAGAATCTATAGAGCATCAGAATCTCAGGAATTTTAGTTTTGAAGTCTTCATGGGCTCTCATGACTTTTAATAGACAAAACCAAAACTTCCAGTCTTACATGTAGCATATTCCCTGCAAAAACTGTGAGGAAATAAGGAACAGGCTCAGAAGCAGGGAGAGTGACTGCACCAAGTTGTCTTCCTAAGGTCAGTCAGCCTCTAAAAACGTTCAAATGCACCATATAATGTACTTTAGGCTGAAAATGCAGCCTTTGAGGGCTCTCAGCTCCCTCTCTGTATTTTGCCAGCCACAATGTTGAAATCACATGCCAGTTCACTGACCCAATGCTAAAAAATGAAAGCAGAAAGAAAAACCCATCAAATCCAAGCTCCTATTTCCATGCGCAGGTAGCAATTGCCAGAGGAACTCTCCAACCTCTGTGCAGGCGTTGGGGTGTTTTGTACAATTTGTATTTTGTCATGCAGAAGTTCTGCCCATCAAATGTATCTCACCAGCATTTCTCAGGTGAACACGTGATCACATCCTTGGAGAAGTAGCATTTTGTGTACGTGGCTGAGCATGGCAACAGGTACTACAGCTATCCAAATTGCTGGTTTTTTTATTAGAGAATGCGAAAGCTATAAATTGTCTTGTTCTGTGCATGGGATGGATAATGTTCATCAGAAAACAGAAAATAGTTGGAGTATAAGATTGTACACAATTTTCTTAATATGAAAATGTGGGGGGGTTAAGGCAAAAAATTACTAAAGTTTGTGCTAGGTAGACTTTCAATATTAAAAGAAATTCAGTAACCTGTCAACCAACCCTAAGACTGGACTGGCAGCAGAAGTTTATAAGAAGGAATAACAAGGAATAACCTGATAGAACTTCAGAAAGCAGGTGTTGGGACTGTGATGTTCCCAGCAGTTTAGCACTCCTGACATACCTGAGTGTAACAGACACTGCAGTCTGTAATCTTGAATTTAATAACTCTGTCATGTAAAGTGGTCCTTGCTCGTTACCCTGTCATTTAGGCAGAATTAGACTGCCCTGCATCCATGTGAGAGGGTTTGGATGTGTTCCCTCAGCACTGACTGCTCCTCCAAGGCCCCTTGAACTGCTGCTCAGTGTAAGCTTGCCACGCACTGTTCTCCTGGCACTGCATCATCCCAGGGACTCTGGCTTTTAGTGTGACCTTAAACAAGGTCCCTCAGTGTCCTTAGATGTGAAATGTGCTAATGACACCACGTGGTTTGGGTATGGATGTAGAGAGGGAAAAGCTGCACATACATTCTGCTATTCTTTAAATTGGTCGGACTGGGACAGTATCTGTCTGTCTCATGTAATGTGTGTCTCTCTGCTCACTCATGTTATTATTCATAATTATAATTTTCGTAACATTCTCATTAGATATAGTATTTTAAATCCTTGGAATGTGATTATGGCCAGGTCACTGCAAGTGTCCGTACAGAAATTGCATCCTGTGTTGTCCCATCTATACAGGATTCCAAAAGAAAGAACAGGAGAGGCATCCCAAATTCTGCCAGAGATCTGAAGTCACATAAAGGAATAGAGTGAACAAATACTCAACATTCAGTTTTATGCCATCCCTGTGCCTGGGTGCATTATCATGTTTCTTCTGCCTTCCGTGCTTTGTTTGCAGTTATGAGTATTGCCATTTAAAGTGATTTTATTATACTCCAGTGTCAGCATCTATCCTTGTAATAGAGATATAACTTGTGTCTCTCATAGTTACTCACTGGGGCTGCATGCAGACAGCATGGCCTGGCTTTGTATTCAGTACATCTGAAAGGGGTTTTTCTGCCACAGGGCCTGGAATTGTCATCTCTTGGGCTGGCAAATGTTTTTAACAAGGTACCGATACTTGCAAAAGGAATCAGCTCGCCTGGTCACTGATCTTTCCTAGTACGTGATAGGTATCTACTGCATGCATCAAAAATTTGGGGTGCCACGGGTGGATACCTTCAGCTTTAGGTCTGAAGAGGTGGCTTTTTGGACCAGAACACCACTCCTCAAAATGCAAATGACCATACTGAAACCCACTAGATATTGAAATCACTGATATCAAAGGGATTAAATACGAGGCCTTCCATCCTACCATTCAACACAGCTACCAAAACACCCACACTTGTAGTAAATCCTTAATTACCAGTAACGTTTCCATGAGCTTCCAGACTCAATAAAACACAAACATGATTTCATCATTTGAGGACAGCAAATGCAACCAAATTTGGACAGAGCCAAGAATGAATATTTATTTTCATACAGCAAATACTTACTGAAGTTCCTGGCAGTATTTTTTTCAATTTGTAATGATTCTTCTCTTTGTTTTCTTATAACCTGGGACTACATACTCTTGGGAAGGACCATGCTGCAATACTTAGGAGCTCTACATTCTATTGCAATGGAATTCTATAACCCACTAATTCTGTGCCTTACACAGCATTTTTAATGTGTGCATTTTGTAGTATTTATATTTATGAATAACCTTTGGAACAATTCACCCACGAGTGTTTCTGTTTCCTCTTCCTCCTTCTCTTCTTGCTTATATAAAGTAAAATAAGTTAAGATCTCTTGATAAGTTTTAAGTATGGATACTATGAAGCACTCTGGGATGTTTTCTGCGATGTGAATTAGTGTCCTGGTTTCAGTTTTAAGACAATTAGTTGTCTTCATATCTACCTACTAAAGAAACCGAACACCTGTCAGATACAATATTTGCGAAGGTGTTTGTCACCTCCCTGCTGCATATTTGGGTTTGCACTCCGAAGAAGGAGAGCAGCTTCAAAGTGCTGTGCCCAGGATAAATTGCTAATCCAGGGGAGCCGCCTGACACCGAGCTGGAGTTCAACCAGTGCTTCCAACACGTGCTAACAATTACCGGTCCCTGGAGCTGCATCCAGGGATGCAGGGGTTGGATCTGGGGTCTGGGAATGGGCATGTCAGTGCTGGATCTTCGGACAGGATAACCGAGGCACAGGCGCCGGCTAGGAGCGAGGAGAAACCTCCTTTAAGGCGGATTTAAGCGCCGAACTGCTCCGAGGCCGGGCTTGACGGGAGATTCCCGGGTTGGATCGCAGGGTAGGGTTCCGGGGATGCGTTCCCGGGGTGGATGCGTCTCCCGGGCTGGAGCCTGGGAACGCATTCCTGGGATTCTATCCCCGGGCTGGGTTCGCAGCGCTCGCAGCTCCCCCTGGCGCAGGAGGAGCGCCGTGGCCGGGGGAGCGCTCCGGGAGCGCCGCGCCCCGGCCGAGCGGCACTGCCGCACCCCCGCACCGCTCCGCACCCCGCAGCGCTCCTCATCCCCGCATCCCGCACCGCTCCTCATCCCCGCATCCCGCGCCGCTCCTCATCCCCGCACCGCTCCGCATCCCGCACCGCTCCTCATCCCCGCATCCCGCACCGCTCCTCATCCCCGCACCGCTCCGCACCCCGCACCGCTCCTCATCCCCGCAGCGCTCCGCAGCGCTCCGCAGCGCTCCGCAGCCCGCCCCGCGCTCGGCGCCCCGCGCTCATGCCGAGCCGTCCCTTGGTCATAACAAGCGCATTTTCCCTGCCTAATGAACGGAGCGCGCCGCTTCTGCCGGGGCATTGTCGGGCTTTGATGCGCTACAATTAGAAGAGGTTCTCATTTAATTACCCAGCATAATAGGACCTGAAATGCTGAAATTCAATCTTTCACGTAACTGCTGCTTTTCAGCAGCCCTCTGGGCTGATGAGGATAATGTTACAAACTAATGCATATTATTTAGAAAGAAAACGTTGCGAAACAAATACAGTCTTAGAAGGGTATAATGCTTCAAATTGCTTTAATAGCTGTTTGATTACTGTGGCCAATAACTGTTGTAAATCAGTGAAGATGCAATTAAATAGTCCTAGTTAGAAATTAATATTAGTCTAGCAAGGAGCAGGAACTTTTAGATGTTACTTCTGCCTGTTTTTATTTTTTCCTCAATCAAATGAAGGAAATTTGCAACATACAGATTTTAAATGGCACTTTAGATACAGCTGTCTTTTAATAATAAGAATGCTGAGTCTTGCCTGTCTTAGGGCACATTAAAAAAAAAGCCCAGAGACAACAAAAAATACCACACAAACAACCAGAACTAGAGAAGTATTAGGAAAACACTTTAGGCATCTAATGGATTAGGATAGCTATTGAAGCAGGTTTTGAGAAACTTGTGCATGTGCTGCAGAAACTGTTTTGTTGCAGCCTCTTGACTCTTCTGAAGGTCCCAAAGACTTTCTTGAATATTTGGGTTTACATATTTACTTTCAAAAACTTCCTCCAAGTGCCAAAGTCATATCATCAAATGATGCATTTGCAGAACGAAGCTCTACCTTATGACTGTCTCCAGAGGATAACAAATTTGAAACTTCAGTTCACTATACAGTGTTCAGTGCTCAGGCATTTTGTTATAGGTTAATTAATTAGTAGGCCTGAAACAGGCTTCAAAGTTCTTCTACCAGGGCGTTCCACTTCTCAGCAGAAATGCTGGATCACCCCAGATACGACTCTTAGTGTCTCAGGGCTTGTGTTAGATGGCCTTCAGAGGCCTCTTTCAATCTAAAATACACTGCAGTTCTATTCTTTATAGGAACCTGAAAATCACTAAATTACATTGTGAGGAGGAGAACAAGAAGAAGAGTGATAACTGTCCACGCTGAGCTCTCCATAAATATGTCTCCAGACTAATTTACATGAAATTAGCAGGGCACAAACAGAAGTAACCTGGATGTATTTTGGTCACCAAGTGTCACCAATCCTACAGAAATCACTGGCAGTGAGGGTAGGATGCTAAAGTGAGGGATTCTTCAAGGCAGGAAGCGTTAGAGAAGCAGGTTGTTGGATCAATGGATAACTGTCAGCCCTGAGTGTTTCTTGCAGAAACCACCACTACTGTTACTATAATGAGAATTTTAATTAGAAATGAAAGACAATATGACTCTACAGATGAGCCACAGACTATTAGCTGTGTTCTCATTAAGTATTTGTGGTCTGGAGACCACAGTTTGGCAGGCTGTGACATGCAGAGTGATGATGTAAACTTTGGAACATCCCCAGGGACCCACGGGAACTCCTGAGGGGGTGTGTAAGTCTGCCTGCTCTTCCCTCCTCAGTAACATACACCAGGTTTTGTGGTTACAAAAAGCAGCTCAATTTCCTGAAGTGATGTGTTTTATTTAGATTGAACAGATCAAGGCACAAAGCTCTCTACAGAACTGTTCTGTCAGTGCTTGCTGATTTTATGAACATCTTTGCCAACAGAAGTTGGTAGAAGAGGAACTTCAAGATGCCCAGAAAAGAAATGGACTGAACCTGGAGCTCTGTGGATAATCTCTCATGCTCTGGGCTCCATTGTGTGCTGGCAGCCCAGGAAGCCGACTTTGTCCTGGGCTGCTCCAAAAACAATGTGGGAAAACATCCAGGGAGGAGATTCTGCCCGCTCAGGTGAGATCCCACCTGCAGAGCTGCCCCAGCCCTGGGGCCCAGCACAGGAGGGACCTGGAGCTGCTGGAGGAGTCCAGAGGAGGCACCAGGATGATGTGAGGGATGGAACAGCTCTGCTGGGAGGAACGGCTGGGAGAGCTGGGATTGTTCAGCCTGGAGAGGAGAAGGACTTGGGATGACCTAACTGCAGCCTTCCAGCACCTGAAGGAGCTACAGGAAGCATGGAGAGAATCCTTACAAGAGCCTGGAGTGACAGGACAGGAGGGAATAGATTGGAACTGCAAGAGGGCAGATTTAGATTAGACATTATGAGAAAATTCCTCCCTGTGAGGCTGGGCAGGCCCCGGCCCAGGGTGCCCAGAGCAGCTGGGGCTGCCCCTGGATCCCTGGCAGTGCCCAAGGCCAGGCTGGCCACTGGGGCTGGGAGCACCTGGGACAGTGGGAGGTGTCCCCATGGCAGGGCTGGGATGGCTTTGAGGTCCCTTCCAACCCAAACCATTCTATGATGCATTCCACAAAATTTTAAGTCTTCCAATCAATAGTTTAATAGGGCCCATATGTGAAGCAGACTGACTCGTTTAACTCTTGAGTGTCAGGGATAAACCACACTATCAGAACAGGAGGACTTCTGTCTGCAGAACCAAGATGGGAAGTTGGCATTTTAGGCTGAGAGTTATCTTTCCATTGAATGATGGCTCACATTTAGTGCCAGGAATACATGAAGTCATTTTTGTCTGCTAATACAAAAAACAGCTTTAGAAAGACTCATGGAGGAAATTTTATAAGTTTTCTTGATTTTACTGTGCTTACAAATTTAGACTTAAGGCTAACATCATGATTTTTATAATATCAGGAGTGCTGTTCCTCCCTGGGCCTGCCAAATTGAAAGGTAGAAAGGGAGGGATTGTCCAAATTTTCACAACTGTATTCAAACTTTTACTAACTTAAAGCAAAACTGCTCCAGGAGACAACCTTGCATTTTGCTTAAGGGTAGCAGCTAAGAGTTAAATTATTGCTCTTGGTAGAGATGATTAAATGGCATAAATAATAAACAATAATGGAAAGGTAAATCAAGAATTTCATTAATTTTTATATTAATGTAAGGCCAAAAGAGATATTCAATACAATTGCAATAGAGCAATTTTTAAATTGCCCTTATGAATAGAGGCAATGTCTGTGGAACTCCTTCCCACAGACACTAGCAGTGGAAGTGATCAGTAGTTTAACTGATCAGTGAACAGTTACAAAAGTACAGGAAATTTTTATTGACAACGTCTGAAATTACAACAGTAGCATTTTCAGAAAATTTAAAAGCTCTCATTCATCAGAGTATTAACCACCTTTTAACCAAATAAATTAAGGAACTCTGTTTCAGGGGAAATTATCTTGTAACAATACACTACATTAATCTGAATCCCTTACTGCAACTGCTTCTAAGAGGGCTGAACATGAGAGCTTTTGCTACTCAATTCTAATTTTATTATGAGGCTTCATTTAAAGCTGCATGTGACAGCATGTGAGAATACTTTGATTTTAATGTCAATACAATAGAAGCATTTTTATTAAGAACGTATTTTGATTGACATTTTTATTCTCTAGAGTATTTATAATAATATTTATTATATGCTATATTGTTATGCATTATTTTAGTGGTCTTCTGTTTTTAAATCATTAAATTGCATTGGCACCTGCAGGCTGACATGGCGTGTTTGTCCAAGGCAGGGTACAAACTGTCTCTGATAAGTCTGGACACAAAAGCTTGCAATCAGCAGTGTGGGAATTGAACTTCTCTGTAATTTTCTGCTAAGGAGGCTTGTGCTGTTCTTTCAAAACAATCATTGTTCTGATTTCAAATATCCACTGCATTTTCTTCTCCAAAACACAAAGACTTCCATCCAGAGGAAGCAAATAACTGCATACTCACAACCTGTCTTTAAATGACGTGCCAGTGTCTTTTGTGTAGGATTTTCTCTGTTCTGTGGGATGGTTTTGCTTACCAGAACAGTCAGGAGATGTTTTTAATGCCCTTTTCTTTCTTTCTCTCTTTCTCTCTTTCTCTCTTTCTCTCTTTCTCTCTTTCTTTCTTTCTCTCTTTCTCCTAGAAAGGTAACAGTCTCAACCTTGTTCTCAAAAGCATCTATAAAATCTACCTGCTGACTTGCAAGAACAGTTTGAAGTGTTCACCATCCTCTAGAATGTCAACTTGAAGACATTTGTCATTTATTTCACAAAGGCTCTCCCTGTTCTTTCCTTCTAATGGATGACAATGATTGAAATATCATATTCACCTGAATTTCCTATGCTCACTTCTTGAACTAAACCAGATGTTGATCTTGCTAGTTTATTCTCAGCCCACCATTCCTAGCTACCTAACTTCTGTTAATTTGGAAGGTTTGATAAAAAGAAAGCCTCAAAATCCATTTCAGCGCCTCAGTTCCATTTGGGTGCCAAATTAGGAGAACTTGGATTGAAGTTTCTCTGTGAAACAGCTCTTACATCACAGGAAGCAGCTTTTCCTTGTCCTGTCAGGTACTGCAGGGATTCTTCTCCCTAGGCTTGTAGGTACTACAGGAGTTAGGGCAAGTTCTGAATTCCAGAGAAAGGGAGAGTAGAAGAGACCATGATTACTTTTAATCTCCCAGTTTCATTTCTCAACCTTAGCTATTGTCAGGACTAGAGAGAGTAATTTCAAAATTCTGCACGTGTTGTTCCAAGACCACAGTTCAGTCATGGTGTCAAGTAAGAGTTTTCTTTAATGCAGATTGAATCTGAAGTGCCAGGAATATCAGAACTGTATTTCAGTGAGCAAATGAATGTATTTGGTATTAACAGATGAGAAAAAAAAAATCCCCTGCTTAAGCTATCAGTATGTAGTCTGAGCATTAGATTGCTGCTTAATATAAATAACACCAATCCCGTAAAACAGCCGTATGAGAGAAAGCAGATTTTGTTTGCTTTAACTGATGGTAGTGAAAAGTGCCTGTGCCTTTTAAGACTGAGGTTAATATTACCTGCAGTGCCTTATTAACAAGCTTAATGGCAATTCCAAGAGAGAAGCTATGCAGGCTCAGTGGTAGGTAGGGTCTTTCTAGGTCACATTTTTAATTGACTAACTGGGGGGAAATAGGGTGGAAGAAAGAGGAAGAATTTCGGTGCATTGACTCAGCGACCACACAGGGCAAGAAAAAGTGGGAAAGGAAAATCACGGATTTCCCTTGGGCAGGGAACTGTCTTTAGCAACAGCTCGCTGGGGATGCAGCAGAAGACCCCAGCCTCGCCACACGCTTTGCTTGTGTCATCTGTGGCTGTGGCGGCAGGAAAACTTGGGCTGGGTGAGAGGTGGGAATGAGCAGAGGAGCTGACTCCTCCTGGCAGCTGCAGCAGTCACTGTCTCCTCTCGTCTCTTGCAGAACAGCAAGACTCACACCCCACACCTTTGTGTGCCACCATATTTCTGTACCAGCTGCACTGCTTTTCTTTCCCTCCTCCCTGCATGTCTCTCCTGGTTCTCTTCTGCTGAGGCTCCACACCAAAATGATTCACCTCACATGAGCAGTTGAAAAAAAAAAAAATCTGATAAAGAAAATGCAAATAATTTTCTGGCAAATGAAATCAGTTCAGTGAAGATTGCAGAAAAGCAGCATAGCCAGTGCAGGGGAGACAGCTGTGAGCAGATGAGAGGGCAGAAGCAGAGGGAAAGGAAGGAGAAGCAGGTCTGTCCCTTTTGGGGACAGCAGGTTGTTGGGCTGTGGAACTGTACCCCAAGGAACAAGGAAAAGTCACCAAAGTCCTGTCTCCAGCTGCTTCAGTGGACTAATGCAGCTGTTGGCAGCAGTGCATCAGCTGTGCACCAATACAGGAGAGCAAATTAGGATACTAATTGGTTTTTTTCCCCCCTTTTTTTCCCCATGGTTCCTGTTCTTTTTCTAATTTCAAAGTTAAGTGAGATAAATGTTTTCATGTGTCCTAATTGGACTCAGAACAGTAGCTGAAACAGGAGAAGTTTCCTCTTAGGAGGGATCTCTTTACTCTGCGTACCAGGTGCCTGTTCATTTCTCTTTTGATCATGAGAATGTTGCACTTCAACTTTCATAAACAAACATTTGCCTTTGATAACGTGAAGGAGCGTTGGAGTATTCTGAGAGCACATTCCAGCGCTACAGATACTGTGAATGGCCACATTTACAAGGTCAAGAGACACACACTCTTTAACCAGAGCAACAAAGGCCGAAAGAGCTCCGGCCATTGAAAAGGCCATTGTCTCTCTTGCATGGGGCTGGGGAGTTGAGTTGATGAAACAGAAATCAGATCAGCCCGAGCTCAGCCAGATGGCTCTGCCACCTGACAAGGGTGGGAGATGTGTCTGACCTCGTTAGGAGCCCGGGCTGAGTAGCAAATAATGCCCGCTGGCTCCGAAAGATGTTTTGAAACCGCAGCAAAACCCGAACACACCCACCC
>WAAG01058699.1:0-16617 GCA_013390105.1 Tichodroma muraria | reverse complement strand
GCCCAGAAGTACAGCTATTAAAGAGCTGTGAATATGGGAGGAATTTTCATGATACAAATGTTTTCCGGGCGGCTGTTATCATGAAAAGTTTGTTTTGTCTTGTTTTCTTTCAGTTTTTAGTTCCATAGTGAGTAAAAGATGCTCCAATCTCTAGAAGAATTGAAGAAAGACTATTCTAGAATTGAAAAAACTGACTGAAAGTTTCTAAATGTAATTTCTGTATGTTGTTAATGAGAGTGAGAGAAATTTTGGTAATAGAGGAAGAATGTTTGAAAGGTTTCATTCTAATTCTAAGAGTTTGTTGGTTTTTTCCTTCTCCTTTCCTTTTTGTATTAGTTAATAAAAGTCTGTCCTTTTCAAGTTTAAACCTGCTTTGCTCTTGATTACAAAATTTCTTTTCTTTTGGCAACCCAAATTGATAGTTTTTCTGTCTGGTTCACACTGAAACCACGACAATCCATCAGAATACTTAGTGACAGAACTAATAAACATTGCCTTGACTATTCATTTCTATTTTCTTTCCATTCTAATTACCTTTATGCCCGAGCAGGCCTACTAGGATTAGCCTCATTGTTGAAACACTACGTCAGTATCTCATTTTTAAATGCCACTTTAGATTTTCCATGACTTGAACATGGGCTTTTTAGTAGACTGCAAGGTATTCCTAAATTCTGTATAGGTATTTCAGCAGGACTTGGATGGAACACAGTGCTGAAATTCTAAAAAAGGTAATGAACAGTAGGTAAAATTTCACAAATTTTTATCTTAGGCATCTGAAAAGATTTAAAAATATGAATTGAGGAAATAAGGGATCTTTGAAAGCAGAGCTTTTACCTTTTAATTTAATCAACTTAATATTTTTTCACATATTAAACTAAAAAATTAATCCCTGCAAAATTTACTAATTTTAATTTTGGACCAGAAGTTGCAGATGTCTTGGGATATGGGAGAAGCCTGTTCAAGGCCATTTCCACCTGAAAGATGGGAATCTTTATTCATACCTCATTGACCAATATTTGTTACAACAGAACTGTGGCCAGCAGATCAAGGGAGGTGATTTTTCCCCTCTGCTCTGTTCCTGTGAAACCTCTCTGGAGTACTGCATCCAGTTCTGAGGCCACCCACATAAGGAAGGCATGGACCTGTTTGAGCATGTCCTGACAAAAACAGCAAAAATGATCAGAGGGCTGGAGCACCTCTCCTATGAAGACAAATTGAGAAAATTTTGATTAATTCAGCCTGGAGAAGAGAAGGTTTGAGGGAGAACATATCATTGCATAATGCCCTACAAGAGAACTGGAGAAGGACTTTTCACAGGGGCATGTAGTGACAGGACAAGGGTTAATGGTTGTAAACTGCAGGATTTAAAACAGTTATTAGGAAGAAATTATTTACTGTGAGAGTGGTGAGACACCAGAACAGATTGCCCAGGGAAGTTGTGCATATCCCAAACTTGGCAGCGTTCAAGGCCAGGCTGAACAAGGCTCTGAGCAACCTGATCTAGTGGGTGGCATCCCCACTCATGTCAGAGGGGTTGGGACTAGATGATTAATGCCCCTTCCAACACTTAACATTCTATGATTCTATGATTCATAAGCTTCACACAAGCCCACCTCTCAGGCCTGTCCAGGTCCCTCTGAAAGGATTCCCTTCACTCCAACATGTTGACAGCGCCACTGTATCTTCACGCCATCATCAGATTTGCTGAGGGTACACTCAAGTCCACTGTCCATGTTGCTGACAAAGGTGGGAAGACAAAGGTGGGAAGCAGATCTAGTCCCAATGCCAACGCCTGAGAAACATCAACCATCACTGGTCTCTACTCGTACACCGAGTCATCGATCACAGCTATAAACCAAAGCATGTAGAATGCAATATCATGTAAAATATTATTTATTTAAACTTATTTGGAGCATAAAATTCTCTTTATTGGCAGTTTTAAGCAACATCATGCTTTAATATTAAGTAGGGTGTATTGGCATCAGCAACTAAGGTGGTCCTGTGCCCAACCCATCAAAGAATGTTGGTGGTACTGGATACTGCAAAAAATGTGAATGTTGCTGCTCTAAAATTATGCAGTGTACTTACAGAGGATGCAATTGCTTCAGTTTCAAATCTAGCCAAGAAATATCCCATCTTCTGTAGCACTGCTTGAAGCACATCACAGACCCTTTCCCTTGTTTAAATTCTATTTCTGTGCATGAAAGTAATCTCGTATGTTTTAACACTAAAAAGTCATTGTAAAGTGATGTAAGACTATAAACTACCTGAAGCAAGATGAAGTATCTGCCTCCTACTCCTGTGACTCTCCAGACAGCCTACTGGAACACCAGATATTCTCTGCCTCTTTTTCTTTAATTATGACAAGGAAATGTAACTGCTTCCATGTTAATGAGATGATAGAAGAGTGCTTTATAACATTACAATGAGTAAAGAATCCATGAGGAGGTATTAAAACTGGTTCAGAGTTCCTGCAGAGGCAGGAGAAAGCAAAATACTGAGGGTCTAACTGCTCTGTAAAATCCATCTTGAAGTACCTTGAAGAAAAAGTGTGTTAGTAATTATTTCAAAATTTGGCGCAGGTGTATGCAATTAGGAGAAGGATTGAAATATGAACATGGGAGTAGATGACTAGGATGATGATGTGTTTAACTCTTCCTTCTACATTGTTTAGGTAGCTACCTCATAGTTTTAATGTCAAATAATTTCTAGCAAAATCATGTTTTTACAATTTCAGCTTAATTTTCTTTTACTTTTAAAAATCATCTTTGCAATACTTTGTTTATAGAAGCTGATGAAAAAAATTAAAATCATCATGATTGCATCACATATCCAAAATATCCAAGGGAACTTATCCACTATCAAACTACTGAAAATATCAGGTTAATAATTCATTCCTTTCTCCATGAGGCAGAGATTTAGTTGCAATTACTTAATATCATACTTTCAAAGTTGTTTAATAAACCAGCACACATATGTAATTATATGATCAAGAGTATTAATAATGCTGATTGATAATTTTTATGAATATGCATATTTCATAGCATGAGTTGGTGAAGCTTTTTTCATGACTAAAAGAATGAATCTGAAATTTATACTATGAAAAAGTTAAGAAGCCAAAGAGTTTGTTATTTCCACTGTGTTTTTAACCCTACTTTGTGTCACTTGATATTATGTAATAACACCTCATAATGTAGTAGGCAGTCAGCAAAGAGCAGTGTAGGAGAAATGACATCAATTAGAACAGAGTACAGCAGAAAAACAGATGTCATATCCTAGCCCTTTATAAAGAATTTTCATTACCTACAGATATTTTAGAAGCTGCTTTCGATATGTTATTTATAGTTCTTCTCCTCTGTTTTGGGCTGAGGCCAATGATATTACCTTTCTTTTGTGTAATGTTTTTCTGATTTTTACATGAGAGTGAATGTAGACAATAACACATGGATTCTCTACTTCTCTGTCTGGGAAGTAGTAAGACTATGCCCTTCCAAGTTAAAAATAAATATTTAAAAGCTAATTTTAAATAAAAAGCAAATAATGGAAAAAAAAGATTAGTAGCTTGTTTTGTAAGGTGATATAGACACATCAAATTACATCATATATCAGCTGCTGATGTCAAAATATAAACCACAGGAGCAACTGCAAGTTCTGTGTGTTAGTCTATACCCTAATCATATGGAGCAGTCTATGAACTATATACCAAGATTGCAAGAAAAGGACTAGGGTTGCCCAGGCTTGCTCTAAGTGAATTCGCCAGTATCTCCAAAGTCCTCCTTCACAGGGCTGCTCTCAAGATATTCACTTCCCAGTCTGTATTGATATTGAGTATTGATTTCCCTGACCCAGGTGTTAGATCTTGCACTTGGCCTTGTTGAACTTCATGAGGTCCTCATTTCCCAGTCCTCAAGCTTTTTCAGCTCCAGCTAGATGCTATCCCTTTGCTCAAGAATATTGAATGAACCACTCAGCTTGGTGTCATCTGCAGACCTGCTGAGCATGCGCTCAATCCCATCATCTATGTAATGAACTAAGGCATTAAATAGCACTGGACCCAGTAGGGACACTTAAGGAACACCACTCATTTTCTATTTGGGCATTGAGCCACTGACTGTAACTTTGGATGCATCTGTAAAGCCAATTCCTTCTCCATCAAACAGTTCATTCTTCAAATATATATCTCTCCATTGTAGGGGTAAGAATGTCATGGACCACCATTGTCAAGACAGATGACATCAGTTGCTCTTCCCTTGTCTCCTGATGCTATTCATTCCACTGTAGAAGTGATATAGGGTAGAGTAATACAGGCCTGAGAGGAAAGCAGAGTCCTTGAAAAGTGTGGAAATGGCATAGAGGAGTATAGGTGTGGGATGTAGGCTTTTCACTAGACACCCCTTGGCTATAAACAACTTATCCATGAGCAGTTACAGAAACTGATCCTGAGGATAACAAAGAAAACAAATAACATGTACTAACATACCAGCACGTATAGTCAATTTGGAGGTAGTCTAGAGATGCAAGCCACTGAAGAAAGATCATGCTACCAAATATGAAAATGACTCCTTGAGGAGTGTAGAGAAAAAACTGTAGAAGAAACTACCAGCATGAATATAATATCTTTCTGTCTTGGCAATGTATCTCAGATATGAAAAAATTCCCAATAACGCTCCATCACACAAGCCAACACCAGAAAAAAACGTAGGTCATAGGAGCAGGGAGAGGGTAAACATAACACCAGGAGGAGTAGTAATAGCTGAGAAATGTATTTAACAATTTTAGGTGTATTAGTGTTTTTTCTTATTCTATAATAATTATCTGGCCAACAATTACTAGATTTCAGTTATAACAACAACATTTCTTAAATGTACAAAAAGTGATCTTTTTCTTTGCCCATAATGAATATTTTAACAACCCATGCATTTCTCATCCTGGCATTAAAATTCTTGGGGATATTTTTAGAGAATTTTTTCATCATGTCTATTCCTTAAAAGGCACACAGACATAGTAGAAACTCTGGGAGTGGGAGAATGACTGGAGGAGTCAGTAATACAGGAAAGAATAGCTTTGCTATTGAGGAAATACAGGAAAGAATAGCTTTGCTATACCAACACACATGCTACAGAGATCTTGGATAGCTATATAAGGGATAATTTGACATGTACCTCTATGCCAGAAAAGACTCTTCAGCAAGTTCACAGCATTTATTCAGTGAATTTCTTTCTGAAATGAGTTTAACTTCATGATATGACACTCCAGCACTCCAGTGCCTGGACTGGAGTTACTCTTGATTTACACTGTGGTAACTGGGATTACAATTTGCTCCACTGCTTAAAACAAACATTTAAGAGGGGCTGATCATGCGGGAATAGATTCAAGTGACATTGAAAATATCCATGTTATGCAACTGGAAAAAGCAACAGTTAACAAGCCCACTGAAGCAATAATAAACTGGGACTTGACATTCCTCCCTTGTCTCCAGGCTGTTGGCTTGTGCAGTAAAAAGGACTAACTGTCCATTCACTGAATTTTGTCAGTCTGATTATCGTTTTTTACCTGCAGGGACTATCCAGTGTAACAAGGCCTTACAAAAAGATCATCGTTCTTTTAGCCTTTTAAAGTAATTGAAGAGACAGCTTCTAGATGGTTTAACCCCAGTGCCCTTTTACAAGATGAATTAGTGGATGCCAGTGGGTCTCTGGAGTTTGTTGCTCTTTTATTCTATAGCCATATTATAACTCAAAGACTAAGCGCTCTGTAAAATCATTACTCCATTGTTTTTTTTCTGACAGTAATTTTAGTGTTCCTATTATTCTCTTCAGTATCTGTTTCTCTCTGCACAACATGGAAAGTGTGAATACATAACAAAACTTCCCAGTCATCATCTAGTATGGAACATTTATATCTGTTAAACTACGGTGTCTATAACCTGCAATCATACTCTGAAATCTAGACTGTAGACCTGATTGATCATAAATATCTTGACAGATAAAACATTTGCCTAAAGGCCATATTAGAATGGCCTTATCAGTTTCCAGTTAACAGTGATTTATCCAGGGTTCCCTAAAAGACATTGCTTTAGTCTAACTTTGTCTCAATGAATATCTAGTTAACAAGTAATAACTCCCTTGAAGCTTATGAAGTAATTTATTTACTTGTATTTTTATGCTGTTACTTTCCAGGACCTTGGCCTCTTGAGCTCCTTGCCTATATTTTCCTCTGTCTTCTTTTTCTGTTGATAACTTGTTTGTTATTAAGTTGAAGATTCTCAACAAAAAGAAATTGAGCAGTTAAAAGGTAACAGATTCCC
Source organism: Tichodroma muraria (assembly GCA_013390105.1). Taxonomy (NCBI): domain Eukaryota; kingdom Metazoa; phylum Chordata; class Aves; order Passeriformes; family Sittidae; genus Tichodroma; species Tichodroma muraria. The sequence continues at coordinate 10,310 of WAAG01058699.1, read as the reverse complement.
AGGCTTGTGTTATATTTTCCTATACCTGCTAAACACTGTCACCTGTCCTATAGGTGGTTTCTAAAGAACTATCACATTTCATAGGACAATAAGGTATTTAAAATGAACATCAGAAAATCCAAGGCCATGCTGTCAATTCTTTGTTAGCCTTTCCATTACTTTCATCAGTGCTGCAGAATGTATTCATTGGAAGTCATGGGTTTATAATAATTTTCCTGTTCTTTATAAGAATATATCCTGTTCTTTTCAAATAACTTATTATGTGCTTTATTAAATGACACTGAACACTGAACACTGAACTGATGTTTACGTGAATAATGCAATAATAGATAGCTATTATAGCCCCAAGGATTCCCTTCTCATTATTAATGATCCCATCATTTAAATATATTGATTAGTTCACTCATGAACACAGAATCATAGAGTCACGGTATCATACAACAGTTTGGATTGGAAGGGACCTTTCTCATAAACCCCCTTTCTGGACCAGTACCCCTGCAGGGATTTAAAGTGAGAGGAGTAAGCAGGAGCATCACCTCCATCGACCTGCTGGCCATACTGCTTTTGATACAGCCCAGCATATGGCTGGCTTTCTGGATTGCCAGCTCTTACCCAGTTTCTCATCCACAGTATCCATCTATCTGAGTAGTGATCAGAGACATCAATGTCTCCTTAAGTGATAAATCTAATTTATCTTCTCATGGACTCATGAGTGGCAAACTTAGAAATTTTCGAGCTTGCTAAACACTGATGAATGAACTGTGCCACCTTTGTCTTGTTACCTTCTGCATCAGAAAAAATCCTTCATAATCCTTGGCAATCAAAATTGTGTCACTTGAGTGTCCTTTGCAGATCATCCTGAATAGCATTCAAATCATATAATTTCAGGGAAATGATGCTGAATACCTTTTGATATTTTAAGGATGAAAAAGGCCTACAAACGTGACTGACCATATAATAATAGTTTTCACTGACAACTTCTCTAGGAAAATTTGGATTTTCTTCTCTTGGAAAATTTCTAGTGAAATTTTTTAGGCAATTTCACTAGGTTGGGATGTGAACATGTACCTCCAAGCTGTCACAAGAGTCTTGTATAATATATATTTCACGACGGTTGACAAACCAGGTAAGCTCTGGTCAGGGACTCTACAGAGTAAGTGTGTTTCAACAATATTTCCAATTTGTGATTTTCTCTACATTCACCTCTTCCTCTTAAACACAAATGCTGAAAAATGCTCTGCTCTATTAGCAAATCTCTTGCAGGATTGTATCCATATAAAATGCCTAATCCATCAAACCTAAGACATTTCCAGGTATTTTTTTCACTATTTGTATAATTAATGGAACCACAGTATTTTATAGTGCTGCTATATGGTCAAGGATATGAATAAATCCTTGTTTCATAATCACTCTCACACTATATACATTTATTTCTTCTTGCCTGGAGTCAGTATTCTGGACTCAGCTCAGAATAAACTACGAGCATAAAATTAATTGCTGGAAAAATGTATATTAGTTTTAACATAATTTCATTTCTTCCAAGAAAGCAAACAAGACTGAACTGAATATGAAGGAATTCAGATACAAAACCCACTTTAATTATATATTTTTAGTCTACTGAAATGTGAAATTTACATTCTAAGCTAGATTTGTTTCAAAGTGTTCAGGGTGTTACCCACTTGTTAACATACTCACGTGATCAAATTTTAAATATAATGACGATGTAGAAGTTGATTTATTACTGATATTCTGCTTAGGAGACTATAATTCAGGACTTCGGGACCTCCACCAATTTCATAGCTGTGACTGTATTTTGATAAATTATCTAATTGTCCAAGATGTTAATCCATTTCCTGTGACTCACAATCATCCTCTCCCTCCTTTCTTAATGGTAACTCATTTTTTACATGACAACATGTCTTAGTTTNAGCAGGGAGAGAGCAGGATCCGAATTCCCGGGCACACACGGACAGACGGTGCTGGGTCACTCCGAGCTGGGCTCCGGTGGTGCCGGTGGAAACTCTCCCCGCAGAGTCAGAGAGCAACAACAGCCCCGCTATCCCCCCCAAGAGAGCAGCTCTCTCCAGCGAGAAGAACAGAAGTGAAGTGTCCCCCGCCCCGGCTGCTACCTTCCCTCTTGATCCTTTGGCCATTTCCTTTGTCTTTCTTGAGTACCCTTAAGTACCCAGTAATTAGTTTCCCTAGCAATGTATGGGAGAAAATTCTGTAAGAAAGAAAACCAACCCCCAACACAACATTATATTTGGAACTTTTTAATGCTTAAAGAACTTAAAGAACACTGTTGCCTCTCTCAGAACACTGTCAAGGCCATAGAAGGAAATTGCCATAAGATAAACCACCACAGCAGGAACTTAAGGTAAACACAGACAGAAGAAATTTACAACAGGAAGGTACTAATTTCAAGCCTGGTGAGGCGAATCTGGTTAGCACATCATGGTTAATGAATCTAGACAAAAAATTCCTGCTGTGGCAAGCTGTGAGAAAGGAGGTGACTGCTTATACATGTATCACCAGTCTAAGAAAGATCACCCCAAGTTATGGGAATAGCCTCTACGGATACCTGGAACAGCCTGGGAACAGCCTCTATGGATACCTGGAACTTGGACTGTATAAAAGTGGTACCCCCAGAAGAAGAACTCTGGGACCCTCACCACCTAGAAGCCCAAGGTGAAGGAAAACCAGGGGGATGCCACTGGATCCATGGCTGCTATCTTCTTCTTCTCTCTCTCTCTCTCTCTCTCTCTCTCTTCCCCCCTCATTCTGTCCTCTCTCTCCCCTTCATTCTGTCTCTCCTTTTCTTGACCCCTCTCTTTTCTATTTCTTTTTATCTCTCTACCTCACATTCACTTTTAAATAGAATCCACATTATTTACTTTAGCATATGAAAGTCAGTCACAATCCTTAGCAATGGAAGTTGTGCCACTTAAGTGTCCTTTTGCAGATCATCCTGGAAGCATTCAAATTGTATAGTATCAGGAAAATGATGCTGATTTCCTTTAGTATTTGAAGTGTGAAAAAGGCCTGCAAAATTGACTGAACATATAACAATATTATTCACGGGCAACTTCACTAAGGAACACTGAAATTTTACCTCAATTCAGGCAGAGGCACCTCTCACTAATTGGATCATAACAAATGTAATTATTTTCCTAGCTGAAAGTGACATTTTAGACAAGACTGCAGAGACAAATATTTTGAAAAAGAATTGTATTTATTCCTGATGTCTTTTAACTTAAAGAACACAATGTAATGCCTCATAAAAATTCTAAATAAAGTCAGGGGTTAATTTAGTCTAGTAACTTTAGCCATATGCCGCTATTAGAGGGCAGTGTTGTGGATTAACTTTAGTCAGTACCTAAGCACAAAACAGCTACTCATTCACTTCTCCCTGGATAGGATGAGGGAAGAAAATTGGAAGAATAAAAGTGAAAAAACTTGTGTGTTGATGTCCTGGTTTTGTCTAAAATAGTTGTGTTTTTTTCTAGCCGAAGCTACAGTGCTGTATTTTGAGTTTAGTAAAAGAATGATGCTGATAATACACTGATGTTTTAGTTGTTGCTGGGCAGTACTTGCACTGAGTCAAAGAATTTTCAGTTTCCCATTCTCTACCAGTGGGGAGCTGCACCAGAAGCTGGGGTGGAGTATGGCCGGAATAGCTGACCCAAACTGGGCAAAAGGATATCCCATACCATAGGACACCATGCTCAATCTATAAGTTAGCGGGGCCTGTTCAGTGCTTGGGGAAAGGCTGGCCATTGGCCAACAGGTGGTGAGCAATTGTATTATTCTGTTTTTACACTCTCTTCTTAAACTGTTCTTAATGTTCAGGTTTTTTTACCTTTTTCTGATTCTCCTCTCAGTCTCACCAGGGACATGGGGGGAAAGTGGACAAGTGGCTGCAGTGGTTTAGTCACTGGATGGATTTAAACCATGGTGGTTAAGATAAAGACAGCTAATCGGTAAAGGAAAATCCAATCATACAAGCCAAGAAAACCAAGGAATTAATTCACTACTTCCCAAGGGCAAGCAGGTGTTCAGCCACCCCCAGGAAAGCAGGAATCAATCACACAGAATGAAGACTTGAGAAGACAAACCCTTAATGTCTCCTCTCTCCTTTTTCTTCCAGCTATATACACTAAGCACAACAACATGTGGTCTGGATTGTCCCTTTGGTCAGTTGGAGTCAGGTGTCCTGGCTGTGTCTCCTCCCAGCTCATTGACTCATTGTGCACCCCAGTCGCCTCACCGAGTGTGATACAGTTGTTGAATATGTACATTACATATCATTCCCTGGAATTAGTGACTTTGCAAAATCTTTGTACAAATTGTACTTATTCTGTTTCTTTCAGTAATAAATGCTTACAACAACAACAGGAAAAGATGAGTACTATCCCATTATTTTCTTGTATTTTTTTTTACTTGTTGATATATTATTTTTGTGATTTCAAGTAGGTACTCAAATAAATTTGGATTTAGACAGTTCAAAAATTTTTGAATACCTTTTGCTAATATATCTAGAAACCACAATCATAGGCTACTCAACAGTAATTGAATAAAAATCTATATTGCTGAAAGGTCAGATATAATCTTCCTTTATTATAAGAGTCTATGACATTCTTTACATTCATACAAACACAATAAATGTTTTGCAATGAAGTTAGATAGGAATCTACTTGTCAGTTTGCATGCACATTATATTGTTTTACTTTCCCAGTAGTACGGAATGCATGGGACAAGGAATAGTCTCTATGAAGTATGATGTTGTACGTGATATTTTCACTGTTTATAATTTGAAGCAAGAAGCTGTGATGTAAAACTGGGTAATATCTACTATAGAGCAAGAAACTGGCATTTACATTTTTATATAGTCTGTGTAAGACAGTTTCTTTTAACACTGAAGTGTTGCATTGCCTGCATCTGTCTTCTCAGCAAGAAAAGTAATTATTTTCTAGGATTCAGTATATTGAGCATGATAGCATTCACTTAACACGCTTCATTGTCTTTAATTTTGAAGTTTCAATGAAGTTGGATTGGCTTCTTATAGAAGACAAGACTGATGTGCTAAATTCAATAACATAAGTTCTGGAAGCTACAGGTTTCTTTTCTCACACTGCTTTCTTTGAAAGTAGTGTACATGCTTTGTAAGCAGTGAGTTTTTTCTAGTTTAGATTACACTGTGGATTTTTATTCATGTTTTATCACACCTTTATAACACCTATTTTGAAATCTTATAAAAGGTTTCCTTTTTATTGCTACCAAAAAGAGTTGAGACAGACTTTTTTCCATCCTAGTTGAGTTTTTCAAGATTTCTTATTTTGCAACCAGGAAATAAGTCAGAAAGAAAACAAGAAATAGTCCAGAAGCCACTAGAGTAGGACACATAAGTGATGAAGATGTTTATGGGGAAAGTAACATTAAAAAAATCTGTATTTTCTGCTTCATGATAGTGATATGTGTATCAGTGCTAATCATCTTACAGAAGCCATTGATGCAGAATGATGTGGAACAGGAATGGCCATTTCCTTTGTAACAGAAGAAACACCAATTATCTTGTTTATTTCTTAATCACTGACCTACAGCAATGTAGTGCTTAGGCTTTCTCAAAGAAAGAGAGGAGATTCAGAGTCCTTTTATAACCTGTGTAACAGCTTCTGTGTAAACCTTAATGTTTCTTCTTTTGGTAGTGCCAGCAAAAATGAAATCTAGTCTGTTCTCTCACTACCTATAGAAATGTTGAAGCCACATTGGAACTCAAAATAAATCTGTAGAAAGATATAGATATATTCTTTCCTAATTTGTTTGTATATTTTGCTTTAGTAGTGGTTTAGATTGGGAGATTTTAATTTATTTAAAATTAATATATTTTACTTAGAAAAGCATTTAAATGTGTCAAGATTTCTCATAAAATTAGAGTAATGGATTAACTTTAGAAAAGGAATCAATTTGTTAAAATATGGTTCACGAGTTTTGATGAATCTTCCTTTGGAAAACTGACCATTTGCTGGGGCTGTGTTTCTCCTCAGGATGGACATTGGTGGTCTGGGCTGATGGCTACCTCAGGCAGGTGTGAGAGGCAGTCTTTGTGATCCTCAGCAGAGTCCAGTGCCTCTTCTGCTTGGGACTTGCTTTAAAACTCAAGATCTCTGACCAACTTGCCTTGAAAGTGGTCTGGTATCTCTAAACCTGCCCACGAGACATTCCTTTCCATCTTGAGCCTGAACTTGCCATGCACAAAGGTAGGTGAAACTGGACTCTTGTCTGCCCCAGCTGCTGCCTCCAGAGCTACCCTGCTCAACGTGTTCAGCGCACAGGACAGCGCCTTGCTGGCCTTGAGCCTTCCCTCTGTCCTGCTGTGAATCCCACTCCTCAATCTCCTGGCCTTGCAGAGCCACTTTGCTCTGCTGCTCCTTGGTGGAGCTGTGAGGAAGTAGAAACAAGCGTGTGAGTTTGAAAAGGCCATATTTCTAGAATTTTCTCTGCCCACTTATAAAACTTTTGTGTAGATAGAGCTTGCCTATAGCATCTAACTCTGTGAGGAGGGAAGAAGGTACAGTCAAAAATAATATTTTGTAAAATACTGCATCTATACATGCACGTTGTTTGCCAGCACTGGATGTTAAGACAATTTACAAGCATTTATAATCTGGACACTGGGAAAAATAACACTTCATCAATGGTGTAGTTTAGAATTAGAATTCTATTGATACATCTTATTCCTGTTACTGTTTGCTTCCTAATATGTATTTTTCCTAAGAGTTGTGTGCATTGCAATTAGTTATAAAAAGTACAGCTACATTTTTTTTGAAACAGTAATGAAGATTATGAAAATGAAATAAGCATTCTGATTAATCAGTCGTGCAACTGGTATACAATACAAAAATTACAATCTTCCTGAACTTGATTTTTTTTATTCTCATCCCTGTTAGCAGGTCTGTTCTCTGTTGAGTAGTTTTTCAAGACTTTGTTATTTTTTAACATAATTTCAGTTTGCTTAACTAAATTTTAAGCATCTTTATTTTGAAAATTAAAATATGTTTTTAGTGTTTCCTGGTTTAGGATAATCTTCGCCATAAATATTTTACCTAATAAAAAACCTGACGTACTTCTGTGGAAGATGCATCAGCTAGGATCTAGTTAGCTTCCACTACCATCTTTATATATATATAGACTGAAGGAGTTATCTGTAGTCTCATTCTTCCCATGGAATTATCCTGAAGATTATTAATTTTAAGGTTTGTTGTAGGCTCCTTTAAGCATAAAGTCAAGAAAGTATGTCATTCGCATTTTTATATTTTAATTTTAAATAATCTTATTAATTTAAAATACAGGTGTATTTACTTGAAATTTATACTTGTTTAAAAGTATTAATTCAAAAAAGCCATCTAACATATAGTTATTATCAGTCCTATAGGAATAATCAACATTTGACACCATTCCATGTGTCCTGTTTTATTCTGATTATTATTTTAATATAAGTAACCATTTGTATTTTTAGATACAGGTGTAACTAAGGTTGTTTTTATTATTAGTCCAATTAGTCACCATGGCACAAAAGTTGGTAGCATAGTGGTGAAGTCTGCTGACAGCACTAAGTTAAGATATTATCAATACAGAGAAACAGGATATCACAGAAGAGGAAAAACTGGAGAATGAGAGAGTAAAAGCAGGAAAAAAATTGTTTTAGAAATGCAAATTTACAGTCCTAGGTTTTATTAAAAATCCTATAAATTTTTGTGTTCATTATTTGGAAATAATTCAATTGTGAGTAAGCTTTGTGATGAAGGGGGTCATACAGACAGAATGCATCAAGGAACCGACAATACCTTTTTAATAAATGGCACCACTGAGAATTCATTTGAAATTCTGTATACAGCTCTGGTTCTTTATTGTAATGAAGATGAGCTGAACTGGAACAATGAAGAGAAAGACAGGCAGGATGACTACAAAAAAGAAACATCCATCTTATAACACTGCCAAAAAAAGTCTAAGAAGGCACAGAATATGTACGATATATAATTAGTCATTAGTTTATTAAGGTAGGAACAAATTTTATGACTTAAAAATCCATATTAGAAATCTTAGGGAGTGATTTACAAAATCCTTTATTTCAAACACTGTCTGCCTGTGATTATAGCTTAGATATTCTACATTTTTTTTCTATTCTACATAACTGGCTATAATGCCATGTGATAGTAATGTTGCTAAAATATACTGTATCTATATATTTTCTCAGTCTCTTAAGTGATTTTTAAAATCTTGTTTGCAAAATAAAAAAGAAGTAAAACTATCTTAATCAAAGGTTAAGGATATTATTTACGATTTGCTGTAATCAATGGTCAAAGACCAGTATTACAAGAAAATAAACAAGGTTAAAAGCCCTACAAATCCTCTATTTGATTCACCACAGCAAAATGAGTTATTCAGGTGCAAATCCTCCGCATTTGAAACTTTACAGTTTCATTTTCCCTTGTTTTAAAGACATGGGATGAAATAAAACTTTTCTAAAGGTAGCCAGATCACAAACAAAACCAAACGCAATCAGTGGTTACAAGTAAATTTTTTCTCTAGACATTACTGTCTAATTAGTAGTACAGCACTGACTTAAAATTTTCAATAACTCCCAAAAATAGGATTAAATTTCTTTATGTAACCAGGAATGGAAAGTCTCATTCCATTAATATTTTACCTATTTTTTTGACAATTCTTAAATTGTAGTTTACATTTCAGTTAAAGGATTATTAATAAATAATGTACTTATTAATGTTGTTAACATCAGGTCAGATCTGGGACTTAGGAGAGCTCTTATTCCCAGTCTGTTTGCTGATGTTCCTCTTTAGTTGACCCCATGGCAGCAAGACTAAGCTTGGCAAAAATATAAATATGCACACAGTGCAGAGGTGTATCTGTATGGATTGACATAGAGAGCAATCATCTTCCCAGCACCCACTTAAACCCCACCAGCACTCCCAGCTGTGAACAGCTCAGGCAGATCTTTCTTTCCTCCACTTTATCAAGTCAGGGGTTCCCCCGTTAGCACTTCCCCCATCCTGAACTCTGCCTTGAGCTACTGACACATGCACCTGCTAACCATGCATCTGCTGGTCTCTCAAAGCCTGAAAAGCCTTTGCCAATCATATCTTCCCAGAGTCCTAGCCCATGTCTTGGGCTCTGTTTTTCCAGCCCTCACTTCTGACACCAGCTTTTTCAGACTAACCAGCATTGACTTGCTGGGCAGTTCAGCTTGAGGAGAAAGAGTGAATCCCATACACAAACAAAACCCACTTATGCAAACACATACACTTACACAGAGCAGAGCTGGATGAATCTTTTCATGTCCGTGCTCTACCATTTATTAAAAGTCCCAACTGCTAGTGACCTAAGCTCTAGGGTTTGTTATTTTCTTTAAAATGCGCTTTACATCATGGTTTATATATCAGGGCTTTTTAAATTTATTGAATTTGCCTTTATTGTGAATAACTGTCACCAAGATATCCTTATAAACCATACTCTTACAGATATATTTCTGGGTACATATTTTGTCTTGAAAGTGGTCATCATAATGAAATAAGTTTCAGGATGATTTTAGAGAGCAATGCTACATAAGACACACCTTGTCACTGCTACATAAGGGTGCAGTGACAATCTTTTATCTACTGAAAAAAAGGTAGAAACAGAAACTTGAAATCTAAATGGCTACTAGAGAGGATAATTTTCTGTATCCCTGAGGGCTGGCTAAAGTCATGACTCATTTTAAAAAAGTAAACCTCATCAGCAGTTGATTGCTAGAGATCCATTTTAAAAGCATTACAAAATAACTAAAATATCAACTTGACCAGAAGGTTTTGGACATCTTGTCCTTGTCAGTAACTGTACAAGAAAGAAAGGACTGCAGATAGTGAAAAACATACAGAAAAATCTCATAGGCTAGTAGTCTGTTAAGAGGTTGATCTTATTTGTTTCCCAGAGACTTTGAATTTACTGCACAAAGAGAAACATTTGCTTCAGTCTAACAAAATAATTTTCTAACTTGCAAAATCACTAAGTACTTGTATATCTTGTGCTAGAGCACATGCTTACACTTGAGTGAAATTTTTATATTAGCCCCCTGATGTTCTGGAAAAATAGAAAATCAGTTTAATTTTCTTCAGTGTATCAACTACTGAGTTTGTAAATTCTTGCTTTGGTTGAAGACTAGAAGGCATTTAGACAAACTAGTGTTTTCTTATGCATGCACAGCTACTCTGTGTAGTGACACCCATCTTCTCCCTGAATTTTATATAAATAGTCAC
>WAAG01058680.1:0-11728 GCA_013390105.1 Tichodroma muraria | reverse complement strand
AGGGACAGGGATCAGTGCCACATCCCGCTCTGAGGGACAGAGGGACAGGGATCAGTGCCACATCCCACTCTGAGGGACAGGGATCAGTGCCACATCCTGCTCTGAGGGACAGAGGGACAGGGATCAGTGCCACATCCCACTCTGAGGGACAGAGGGACAGGGATCAGTGCCACATCCCGCTCTCAGGGATAGAGAGGACAGGAATCAGTGCCACATCCCACTCTGTGAGAACAGAGGGGACAAAGAGGACAGGGAATGGTCCCAGGGCTGGGTGGGACTTGGGGAAAGACCAGGAGGGAAGGCCAGGCAAAGGTGAAGGGAGAGGCTGGAGCCTCCCTCTCGTTCCGCTGGGAGGGCAGTGTTTGAGGAGAACACAGGAAGTCCGAACTGAGAAGTCTCTGCTTTCAACCACCAGTGCCTCATAAAGAGGAAGCTCTTCCCAGTTTAGGATCACAGAGTCCCTGAGGCTGGAAAAGCCCTCCCAGACCATCCAGTCCAAGCTGTGCCCAATGCCCACCTTGTCCCGAGCCCAGAGCACTGAGTGCCACCTCCAGGCCTTCCCTGGACACCTCCGGGATGGGGACTCCGAACTTCCCCGGGCAGCCCCTGCCATGAAGCCATAGGAGCCTGACAGGACTGACTCCCCCTCTGCTGCTGCCTCACTGCCCAGGTTTCGCACCCTCATTTTGGGGCACTCCCCGAACCCCACCACCAGCGGCGGGGTGAAACGTGCTGGGTGTGACAGAGTCCAAGGGGCAACCTCCAAGCACTGGAGATGGGCTCTCCACAAGATCAGCACTCAGACCCTCAGCCTGCAGCTCCTGTGTCAAACGCTCGGCTCAGCCGACTCCTGACTCAGCCTCCTTTCACATCTAACAGCAGCTCCTTCCTGACAGATGATGCCTTTTTAAGAAGCAAATCAGAACTCCCAGCTCAGGAAGTCACCCGACAGCTGGTATCAAAGGGAAAACAGCTCCTTTCCATTTAGAGCAACCTGTGCCAGGCCCACACCTGGTGCGAAACAAACACGGCGTTTAACCAAAGGGGACACGGCTCCGGCACGGGCTCGGCTGAGCGACACCGGCTGCGACAGGCTCCAGGAGGAGACGCGGGCACAGAGGAATCCCGCCCACCGGCTCCGCCCGGGGCCCTACCTGGGCGTGCTTGGCTCGCAGCTTGTTGAGGATGTTGGTGGCGTCGAAGCCAGCGTTGTCGCAGAGCTGCCGGGGGATGATCTCCAGGGCCTTGGCGTAGGCGCCGATCAGCAGCTGCTGCTTGCCCGGGATGGTGCGCGAGTAGTCCCGCAGGTACTTGGAGAGCTCCATCTCGATGGCACCGCCGCCCGCCACCACCGAGTCGTTCTGCAGGGGCACGGCAGAGCGGCGAGGGCTCCGTCAGGGCGCTGCCAGCCCACGGCAATCCCCAGCCCCGGCTGCTGCTGGCCCTGGGACCGTCAGACAGCGCTGCTGGCAGCGGCAGGGACGCGCCAAGAGCCACCGGGGGCAGCTCCAGCAGCTCGGCCCACCCGTGCACAGGGTGAAGGGGGTTTGGGGACACCACACTCAAAGGGAGGGATGGCAGCTCAGAGAAACTTCCCTCACTTCCATAAAGCATTCAAAACTAAATATACTGGCAGCAGCACCTTGCAGCTCAGTTTTGCTGTTTTTGCAGGAGAGAGATCAGGATGTTCTTTCTGAAGCAAGAGCTCCAAAAATCCTGGCATGCTTCTCCCCGGCCCCTCAGGACACGCAGCCTCAGAGCTGCTTTCAACCAGAAGCCATTCCCACAGCGACACGTTTTTGTGTAACCCAGAACACCCAGAGCTCGGCAGCGTCACCCAGGACGAAACACACACGCAGAGAGGCCTTGGACTCCTCTTGGTGCCCCCAGCCTGCCCTCAGAGCCAGGGGACTGTCATGCCCTCAGACTGGGCACCAAGAGAGAGGTCAAGTGGCTTTATGGGCATGGACACACACGTGCCATCAATCTCCTGCAGATCCACCCAGTACAGCCAGGAGATTGCTCCCTTTAGGGTGGAGGATGGAGCAAGCAGGAGGTACAGCTGTCCAGAAGAGCAGGCGAACCCCGGAAAGCAGCTGGAAACCCTGGAAACGCTGCCAAAGCCACGCTGAGCCGGCCAAGGAACTGCACTTGAGCAAACCCACGAGACGTGCCCGCCCTGCACAGAGCCCTCAGCCGAGCCCCGGTCGGTGGGCGAGGAGGGCTCCAGCAGCTCGGGCCGTGCCAGAGCCCGAGCCCAGTGCCAGGGCAGTGCAGGGCTCACCTTGATGGCTCTCCTGACGATCATGATGGCGTCGTGCAGCGAGCGCTCCGTCTCCTCCATGAACTGCTCCGCGCCCCCGCGCAGGATGATGGTGCACGTCTTGGCCTTGGGGCAGCCCGTGAAGAAGTTGTACCTGCCAGAGGGAGGGCGTGGGCATGGAGAAGCTGCTGCTGGACGGGCAGTGTGGGAACATGGTGCCTTAAGTTTTAGATTTTTCAGATTCTCTTAAGCTTTAAATTTTTCAGCCCCTGTGCTGTTTCAGTGTGTGGTTCTGGGTTTCATATCAGGTGTGGGTGAGCTCTCTGCACAGAGCAGGTGAGACAAAACAATTCCTTCTCTAGCTTGGGACCAAGGACAACCGATACAAATTTCAGGCCCAAGAGCAAAAACAGTGATGAACCAGAGAGAGAAAAACAAGGAGGATGGAACTTCATAACCTGAAGCTATAATTGGACAATTAACTCCAATATGTTGATGGATCAAAACTTACAAAAGTGTGGGACCTCGTGTCCGGGCGTCCATTTTGTGACCATTTGGGGATTCAACCTGGGTGTAGCCCGGGTGGGCTCTTGCACTGCCCAGGGTGTATCCATTGAGACCTTTTAACAAATACCTGTTTTATTCCTCTTGCTCTGGCTAGCCTCTGTTCCAGGTCAGCCTTTTCCAGGCATCAGAGAGCCAGCCCTGCAGCCGTGTCCCCCTCACAGCCCCAGTGGACCCTGGGCTGAGGAGGAGCACGGCCAGGGAACACAGAAGTGAAATTCCAGCTGACCCAGGAAAATCCCTTCTCTTCCTTTGCCCAGGATTCACACTGAACTGGTGCTCCCAGTTTGCACTTTGCAGCAGCCAGCCCCAAACAGGATTGCTCCTCCAGCAACAGGAAGGACTCCAGTGTATTGTCCCCAGCTTCACCTGTACTGACAGGGCAGTGTCAGGCTGGAACATCACACAAGTGCCACAATCAACCCCAAAATGTGGTGGTTTTCCATTACAAATGCAACAGTACCACTGTGCTTTTTACAAGGCACTGCAGAATAAACATCTATTTTAAAAAAAATTTTCAAGAGGGAGGATGTCAACGAAATCTTGCACCTGCCCCCTCCCTCAGCCTCAAAAAGCAGCTTTTGGCTACAATAAAACATGCACTTTTTAACAACCTTGTTTTCATCTCAACAGCTTGAGAGTTATTGACCCTGCCAATGCTCTCTTTCCACCTGCTATGAGAGGGCTTGCACAGCACTACAGGTTTGCAGCTGGTGTTTTTACCTCTCTCCCCCAATCTGGGTCTCCTCAAAGAGCTCACAGTGTCCCAGCACATCATCGGACAGGGCATTGACGCTGGTCTGGATGGATCCCCCACAGGCCTGCAGGCAATGGAGACAAACGTGCAATCACCAGTGCTGACAATCCACACCAGCCTCCCAGCAGGCTTCAGGGACAGCCCAGCTGCTGAGCTGGTGCAAACCCATCCTGCACATTCAGGAAAACCCTGCTCCCTCCCTCCCATCTCATGGACCCAGGCCAACCCTCGACAGCAAAATAAGATTATGCAGTTTCAAGGTGCTGACTCACAGGCTTCAGAGTGCAGGAGATACACAAAGAAAACTCAGGGAAAAAAACACTCATGTTTTTTTTCACGGTGGAACAGGGAAGAACTCGGGAAATAAACCTCTACTGATGCACTGATCAGATCTTTATATACAACACCACACTGTCAGTGTGTGACTGCTCCTCCCACCAAGGAACAGCCTCATCATTTCAAATCCCTGGAAGGAGCAGTGAGATCAGCGAGCAGCTGTTTGGGAATGCCCAGCCTGGGGTGTCAGGACTGAGAACAAAGGCTTTCCTCCAAGCCAGGGGAGCTCACCATCATGGTCCTCTTGAGATCCTCCTCCGGGACGCGGCCGGCACAGAACATGTCCCTGTCGGCGAAGTACTGGGTGGCCACGTCCCCAATGGGGAGCTTGGACAGCACCACCTTGGCTCCAGACTTGTGGATTTTGTCCAGTTTGTCATACAGGATGTTCCACTCTGCATCCACGATGGCCTGGTAATCCTGGCAGGAGGACAGAGGGGCAGGTGCTGCTGTGCCAGGGGATGCCCCACGTGCAGCCCCGGCAGGGAGCTGCTCCCAGCACTCCAGCCAGGAGGGCCCTGCTCTCTGGCACTGCCCAAATGGCTGCTTGAAGCTGAGGGGCTCCTGAGGCACTCCAAGCTCTGCTGGATAAGCTGCGCCTGCAAGGCCGCTGGCCAGGCCTAAGGCAATCGCCACAGCGCTGATGGCTCAGCACAGCTGGGGCACAGTGACAGCTCACAAACGTGTCCTGAACCTGCTGGGATTCCCAGTCTGCTGCACCCTCACTCCCACTGGGCAGCACAACCCACCAGGTGCTTCCCAAGGTGTAGGATGGGCAGAGGGCAAACTCATTCATTATGGAATGGCTCGGGTGGGAAGGGTCTTTTTAAAGGTCACCCAGTGCCACCCCTGCCATGGCAGGGACACCTCCCACTGTCCCAGGTGCTCCCAGCCCCAAGGTCCAGCCTGGCCTTGGGCACTGCCAGGGATCCAGGGGCAGCCCCAGCTGCTCTGGGAATTCCATTCCAGACCCTCCCCACCCTCCCAGCTAGGAACTCCTGCCCAAGATCCCAGCCCAAGCTCCCCTTTCCCAGTGGGAGCCATTCCCTGCCTCCTGTCCCTCCATCCCTTGTCCCCAGACCCTCTCCAGCTCTCCTGGAGCCCCTTCAGGCCCTGCCAGGGGCTCGGAGCTCTCCCTGGAGCCTTCCCTTCTCCAGGGGAACATTCCCAGCTCTCCCAGCCCGGCTCCAGCCCTCCTATCTCATCCTTACCCCAGTGGCTGAGCAGCCCAGGTGTCACAGGGATAAGGAAGCAGGCCAGGCTCCCCTTGGCTCTTACCTCCACCGTGTTGACTCTGACCTCGGCGTTGTCCTTCTCAGCTTTGAGCTCCAGCTCCACGTTGAGCAGGGCGATTTTGGGGGACTGGTACTTCTTGGGCTGCATCTCAAACCCAGCATAGGAGAAGGTTTTCTTAAAGGCAACTCCAGCCACCAGCTGTGAGTCCTGGAACACAGGGATTTGCCTCAGGCTCAGCCCCCAAGGTTTTCTGCACAGGGTTAAGAATAACTCCCACAGGACACTCCCTGCTTCCAGAGGTCTCATTTACAAAGCCTTCCCTCCCTGCTTCCAGAGGCCTCAACTACAAAGCCTTCCCAGCACTGCCTCCTTTGATTAACCCACTTTTAACGGAAATAAGAAGTGAGGATTTCTTTCAGCTCACAAAAGCAGTTTCCTCTCTACCCCTCAAAACTCTGCAGCCAAAACCTCCTCACACAAACTGAAAATCAAGGAGGGGAGCAATCAGTTCTCTCCCTGATCTCTTTCCCTTTGAACTTTTGGATATTTCTCATCCACAGCCCTACTGGGGGTTGATTTTTGCTCTGGTCTGTCTTTCCAAGTTCCACCACCACCTCCTGGAATTTCTGCAGCAGGACAGCCCTGTCCACCACCGTTCCCTGGCACGAGCTCCTCGATTTCCTGGGTGAAGAGATCAGGATCTGAATCTCCCTCTCAACAGGGGCTGTCCCACAGCCAGGAAGAATCCCCTACCACATATCCAGGTGCAGTCCCAGACACAACAGGCTTTCCAGCACTGTGGCATAAACCACACATCCCACCTGCCCTGCCCACCACTAAAGCAGCTTCATGAGGTTTTCCTTGCAGTTCTCCCAACCTAGCAGTCCCACATACAACCAGGACTCTTGAATCCAGAAGTAGCAAAAACTTCCTACAAAAATAATTAATTATTTGCAGAGAGATAAATGGAGTTGTATCAGTAACAACTTTTACTGAGTGAGGTGAAGAGTGCATTTAGCTCAAAAACCAGAAACTACCTATGAAAAGAAACCCATTTCTATCTGCTGAGCTTCCCACTCACACCAACAGCTTTGTTCCACTTTGGGAACTCCCCACCAGGCATTGTCAAGCCAGACTGCACTTCTGCTAGAGCCAAGCCACGAGCAGAGCTGGGATCCCTGTCTCCCATCCCTTCAGGAAGGCTCCAACACTTACTTCCAAAGCTCCTCCTTGCACCTTCTTTATCCCGATCATCTTGAGCTGCAACAAGTCATCCAACATCATCACAGCATCTACAACCATCTTGGAGAAAAACTCCTTGCTCTGAGAGATGAGCTTGGAGCTCAGGGCTGTGGCTGCACACTTTTCCAGGAGACTCCTCTGCTCACTGCAGGAAAGGAAAAACAGAGGTTTGGTCACCTGACAGATCTTTTCACGAGCCCCAAACACTGCATGTGGCTTCATTAATCACAGGTTTAGGCTGGAAAATACCTTTAAAATCATTAAGTCCAGCACTGCCAAGGCCATCACTGCCCCATGTCCCCAAGTGCCACATCCACAGGGCTTTGAAATTCCCCCAGAGATGGGCACTCCACCCCTGCCCTGGGCAGTGAAGGAATTTCCACCCTGAGCCTGCCCTGCCCAGCCCGAGGCCGTTCCCTCTCCTCCTGTCCCTGTTCCTGGGATAAGATCCCAAATCCCCCCGGCTGTCCCCTCCTGGCAGGAGCTGGGCAGAGCCACAGGGGCCCCTGAGCCTCCTCTGCTCCAGCCTGAGCCCCTTCCCAGCTCCCTCAGGAATTCTCCAGCCCCTTCCCAGCTCCCTTCCCTTCCCTGGACATGCTCCAGCACCTCAGGGTGTCTCTTGTTATTGAGGGACCCAAAATCCTCTCTGACAGAGGCAAAGATCAGCTCCCTCCTGTCCATGGGGAGAACAAGGCACAAATCCCAGACTGACAAATCCCAGTCTCCTTTTTAGAGCTCGAGCACCAGCCCAGCACTGACGAGGCTGATTGGCTTTTATGCCCTTAAAATCAGAAAAGAGCAGGTGCTTTCCTTCATCCCAAGGCAGGAAGGTGTTTCTGAAAGCCTTTAAAGGCAGCACATTCCCTGAAGTACTAACTCAGGTCACGTATGTGCAGCAGAGTGGGTGACACACAGGGAGATGTGGATCCAGCTGCCAGGCTCTATCTCCCATGGGAACCACTCTATTTCCCATCACAGATCCACATCTGGGTTTTTCTCCAGCATTCTTTTAGCATTTGGTTTGGACAACCCATTTTGGTTTATTCAAGATGCTTATGCAGTTGAAATACTTCAAATTAACTGCAGGTATCAGCAACAGCAAGTGGACAAGAGTTTAAAATCCAGGGAGAAAAGGAACTCCAGTATTCTCACCTCAGCTGAAGGGGTCTCTGCTATGAGCTATCTACCTTAGTGTGTGATAGCTAAAAAGGGATCTGATCCTCAGGGAAGTGCTGAGATCTAACACTGCCACTGACTGCAGCAAGAGCTCCAAGACTCCACCGCTGCAAAAAAGAAATCAGGCCATTTATTTTGGTGCCCAGCGTCCCCCATGAATGCTGGGAGACGCTGCCCTACATCACCCCCTGCAGCCAAGTGAGAGCACAGCACTGCCCCGGGAGGAGCAGGAAATTCAGGGAAATTGGGAATAACCCCAGTGAGGGGCTGCAGCTCCAGGTCCCACCTGGGGCCACAGAACTCAGGAGCACCCTCAGAGCAGTTAGCTGGAGCCCAGAACACAACCAGGTCACCTCCAAGGGAAACTTACTCCTTATCCTCCTTCTTCACAGAGACAGCGATGTCTTTGATCTTGTTCACAGCCTGGCAAAAAGGCAACAGCTGGATTAATGATTTATGCTCCCCAGCTGGTGAGATCTCCAACCTCCCTCTTTGCATTTTATCTTTTGTTCTCTGCTTCAACGTCACTGAAGTTTCAAGTGTTTAAGTTATTCCACCCCTGCCAGCGCAGTAATTCCAAGGAACACACCAATACATGAGGAGTGGGAGGAGGCTCAGAGCTGCTCCGCTGTTTCTGCTGTCAGCAGAGATCCTGGGAATCAAAGGGCTACCGAGGAGTGAACCTCCCCAAACCAGCTTAATGGGACCAACAGGCTCCAGGAGACACAGGTTTACTAAGAAGCAGCAGAGAACAGGAGAACGGGAAACGAGTTTCCCGTTTATTCCTTCTTCCTTGGGAAAAACCCAAAGAAGCGGCAGCGCTGCGGAGCTGCGGACTGCCAAGAGCGGGCGGCGCGCTGAGAGGCACTGCGCCCGCGCCCGCGCGGCTCCTCCCCGCAGCGTGCCACCACCCCGGGCACGGAGCTGTCCCCAGCCACCCCCGGCCCTGCCGTGCCTCACCAGCTGCGTGGCCGTGCGGAAGGCGCGGATGATGATCTGCGGGTGGAGCCCCTCCTCCACGTAGGGCTTCACCTGCTTCAGGAACTCAGCCGCCAGCAGGGTCACGGACGTGGTGCCATCACCCACCTGCACGGACAGGGGTCACCGTCACCCCCACGCTGCAGAGACCACCCGAGAGCAGCTGCAGAACCACTCCAGAGCTTCCAGGGAAACCAGAGCTCAGGATTTTCCCTGTACACAGATTTGTGGCTCAATTCCTCAGGGATTCAGAGTGGTCTGGGTGGGAAGGGACCTCAAAGTCCCTCTAGTGCCACTCCCTGCCATCAGAGACGCCTTCCACCATCCCAGGTTGCTCTGTCCAGCCTGGCCTTGGGCACTGCCAGGGATCCAGGGGCAGCCCCAGCTGCTCTGGGCACCCTGGGCCAGGGCCTGCCCACCCTCCCAGCCAGGAACTGCTGCCCAATATCCCATCCATCCCTGCCCTCTGGTACTGGAAGCCATTCCCTGGCTCCTCCATTCCTTGTCCCCAGTCTCTCTCCAGCTCTCCTGGAGCCCCTTCAGGCCCTGCAAGGGGCTCGGAGCTCTCCCTGGAGCCTTCCCTTCTCCAGGGAAGACACCCCCAACACCCCCAGCTCTCCCAGCCTGGCTCCAGAGCAGGCAGAATAAATCCCAGCACCCCATGAGCAACTCCCAGCAGCTGACACAAAGCCCAGGGCAGCACTGGCACTCGGGCTGCTCCGTGTGACACTGCCAGGCACAGCCAGGCTCCCCTCCCACCTCTGCATCCTGGGACTTGGCGATGTCCACCAAGGTCTTCGCGGCCGGATGGACAACGTCCAGCAGCTTCAGGATGGTGGCCCCGTCGTTGGAGATGGTGGCTTTGCCTGGGGTTGATGGAGAAAAGGAAGTTAAAGGCAGCTTTGAACTACCAGGGGTAAAGCCCTGTCTCTGGGGGCTCTCAGGAGATCTCAGAGGTTCCTCTGCTCCACCAGAACTGAGTCCTTTCAGCCCATTTGCGGAGCAGGTTGAGTGAAGCCAGTCGGAGAGAAGAACAACTTTCCACACCAACAAAGGTTTGGAATTCATTTCCCTCTTCTCAACAGTCTCCCCAGACAGATAAAACCATATTCTAGTCTGAGACTCTCATGAAGAAAGAACCTAGAAATTGTATTAGTTATTAGATAAATTTAAATCCAATTATCCTTTTGAACAAGGATTTTATCACAGTTCCTATTTGTAAAAACTACTTAAAGACAATACTAAGGCTTTTCACTCCACCCTTCAGTAACAAAAATAATAAGTAATTAGCTTGGTGACTTCATACAAGTCTTTTCAGAGTGAGGGCAAAGCTCGTCCCTAAATCACACTCAAAAAAAAAGATTAAAAATCAACCCAGGAATATCCACTAACCTCACACTCAGCCACAACTGCTGAGTAACTCCACAGGTATCATGAGCCTCATTTAAAAACAGACATGACCAAAAATACCTGAAGACAGGTTCAAGACTCTGTTTCTCCTGTCTGGCACAGACTTACACGGGATACATTCAATTCCCTGACTCTGCACCTCCCCAGGTGCCCCTGGGGAGCAAACAGGGAACCCTCAGGCTGGACTGGCAGCCGCCCTTTATTCTACAGGGGACATCAAGGTGCTCCTGGCAGAAGCGAGCTCCGTGGTGAGAGCCAGGCTCAGCACAGGCGGAGGCTGCTGAAATGTGCCCTCGTGCCAAGGCTGGGCTTAACTGACAGAAAGCGAGCCCGCCGTACCGCGATCGTCCACGAGCAGCTTGTCCATGCCGCGCGGGCCCAGCGTGGTGCGCACGGCCTCGGCGATCACCTGGCAGGCGTTGATGTTGCTGACCAGCTGCGGGATGCCCTGCGAGGTGTCCGTGCCCTCCTTCAGCAGGATAACCGGAGTCGGCTGCGGGGGAAGCACAGCACAGCTCTCACCCGACCCCAGCAACCCGCGGCAGCAAGAACAAGACCAAGAACACGGCCTCGTCGGAATTGCTCTGCTCCACACGAGCCGGCTGCTTTCCACCTCCCACAGCTCCCACAGCACTGGGAATTCCCACAACTGCTCCCACCACAGGCTCAGGGAGCACACAGTAATTGTCCCAAAAATAACGGGGGCTCTTCGGGGCAGCGTTGCCCGGTGAGGCTCTGATCTGATGCTGGCCTGGAGGAGACAACACACGTAAGAATCACAGAGACAGTGAGGAACCAAACGAATCTGGGTGGTGGAAGCACCACGGAAGCTGTGGCTGTCCCTGGACCCCTGGAAGTGTCAAAGGTCAGGTTGGACACTGGGGCTTGGAGCAACCCGGGACAGTGGAAGGTGTCCCTGCCCATGGATGGGGTGGCACTGGATGGGTTTTAAGGTCCTTTCCAACCCAAACCATCCAGAGTGCTGCAACCATCTCACGGGCAGTGCTCAGGCAAAGCCCAAACACAGCCAAAATTTGGGATGCGCTGGTTCGGAACAGCTGCCAGTAGACACAGAGCAGAACTAAACTGTGCCTGCTGCGCTGAGGGCTCAAAAGTACGAGAAAAGCAGCTACTGGAAAGGGTTCAATGACAGGCAAGTCAAAGAACATCTCTCATACGAGGAGACACTGCAGGAGCTGGGCCTGGTTAGGCTGGAGAAGGCTGAGAGGGGATCCCACCAATCCATACAAATCTCTCCAAGGCAGTGCCAAGGGGTTGGTGCCAGGCTCCTTTTGGTGGTGCCCAGTAACAGGACATCAATTAAAACACAAGAAGATCCAGCTCAACATGAGGAAGAACTTCTTTCCATGGAGGGTCACAGAGCCCTGGGACAGCTGCACAGGGAGGGCCTGGAGTGTCCCCATCTGCAGACATCCCAAACCCCCCGGGCCAGGTTCCTTTGTCACCTGCTCCGGAGTAATCTCCAGCCCTGACTATTCCGTGATCCCCGAAACCTGGAGAGACTTTGTGGAAGAAAACGTGCAGCTTTCCTCCACACGCAGCAGAGCAAGAATCTCAGCGGAAAAGGAACCGTTTATCCCCGAGGAAATCAGGGTGGAGACACATCCACCGCATCACCGCGGGGCTCGGAGCAGGGGAGCGCCGCGACCGGAGGGGACCCGGGGCCGTACGGCTGCGGGGGCCGGAGGCCGCGGGCCGGAGCTGCGGGCTGCCCGCCGCCGTCGCCTCCAGCCGGCGCAGCCTGG
>WAAG01058674.1:1680-25159 GCA_013390105.1 Tichodroma muraria | reverse complement strand
TACTTTTTCACCCACACACACATGCAAGAGCTTGCTGTGGATCCACAGGCCACCCTGTAAGCTCTCAGGAGACCAGGCAGAGCTCCCATATAACTCTAGATTTCATAATGGGAGTGTTGAAATCAATATATGGATGCCAGACAATTCATCACTTCCCATCCCAAAACTCAGCTGAAAATTCCCATCCAGCTCTAACAGTGCTGTTGGGGAGATTTTAAAAGAGCAGTGAGGTGAACCTTCCTCTGACACTGAGGTTTCTGTGGGATGCTCCTGTGAAAGGCAAGCAGATTGCAAAGGATCCAAGGATCTTGTCTCAGTTGGGATACCTTTGTGTGCTGCCTGCACTGATTAAAATGTCTCTGCACCCAAGTGTACTTTTAGTCCCCCTGCTGTCTGGTGTTGTCCCACAGCAGAAGGAAATCTGGTTACTCCTTTTGCTTGAATTCAGAGCCTGGAGTGCAAGAAAAGATCCTTCAGTGGTGTTTCAAATTAATGCAAGTTTATGGGGTTGGCCTGAGTTCACGTTCCTTTCTTCTGCCCCTCCTGCCTGGGTGCATACTCTGGAGGAGGAGCAGGGATGTCCCAAGGCATCCTGGACCACCATAGCTGAATTCCCTGCAGCTCCACTCTTGGAGCCTCCAGCTGTTGGAGCAGAAGCTGGAAAGGGAATTTAGTAAAGCCGGGAATTTAGGAACCAGTTTGTACTGCTTGTGGTGTTGGTCTCTTAGAGGTTCACGCCGTTTCTGACCGGTTTTAGAGCCAAGTTGCAGGAGGACTGCATATGGAGAAGAACCAGTGGTAGTCTTGGTGCTCTGGAAAGGCAGGGCACAACTGTTGGCTGGAGTCAGTTGTTTTGCAAAAGTGGATTTGAAACTGAAGGCTTTAGAAAGCCTGGCTGTAATTTATGTGGATTTCTTGAGGATTTTTACTGGTATGGAAACTGGGACTGGAAATCTCATTAAACTGGGCGTTCTTGTGAGAGTTTCAGGTTTTCTTAGTCATGGTTGTGCCAGGAATATCATCAGAGAAAACTTGCTGAGAAAGGATTTATGGATCTGGGATCAGATCCTATTCTCACATGGAATTAATGGTAGTTCTGTAACTGACATCAAGGTGACTGGCATGTGCACCTGGATGAGACATTATTTATTTGTCATTCCAGGTCTTTAATCTATGCTGCTACTTTCACATCAATGCCCTCTTTATAAGCCTATTAAATACCAGTTCCATTGTTATTTTCTCTGGTAGATCAGAAGAGATGTGTCAAGGAAAAGAAAATGTATGCGCAGTATACCTCTGCCCAAAAACAATATTTAAACATCAGAAATGTAAAGTGAAGGTAGAATTACTTAGAGGGGCAGAAGGGAAATAATTAAGGCTCCAGCCGGCAAGACGAGATGTCGTAAACTTCAGTTATTCACCTCTCTCAGATATTCAAAACACAAACTCTGCCACCGTTCAGGCATTTTATAGAGGCCTGCAGAAAGCAACAGAGGTCTCTTGGACAAAATAACTCTGGTGGCAGCTGAAACTGGGCTCAAGCCCAAGTCCAATAGCTGAGCTGCCATCTGAAACTGGAAGACATTTGGGTTCGTCTGAATCTCAGCCCCCTTTCTGCTCTCTTCGGTAGAAACTCTGAATCTGGGCTGGACTGATGGGGAGTGAAAAGAAACTTCAATCTGTGGAAAAGCGTTGCTGTTTCAAACTGGTTTTTGAAGAGATTACTTGCAAAACTGGAAAATATGGTAATTCTTGGCAAAAATAGACAAGGCAGACAAGCCCGTCTTCCTAGAAAAATTTGCTAGAGAGTTGTGAACTGNTTAAATACTGAGGTTTGCAAACTTTTTAAAATAGTATTTATACACTGAAGGTAAATGGAGAGAAAAATCAAACGCCGCCACTGGGTTAAGTCGGTATGAAATTCAGCACCAGTTTTCAGTATTTATACAGAATTCACATTCACTTTGTGTTTTTCCTTGAGGTGTTTGAGGTACAGTGAAACTGCTGTGAGGTTCTTATCACTTAGCGATCTGGTCTGGTTCCAGTTGAAAATTCTGCAGTACCTCTCACTGGGAGGATTGGTTTAAAAGGAACAGAGATCTGCCAAAGAAATAAAGACTTCATTATTGACATCAATGCTATTTTTAATCTGGTTTCCTAAGGAAATGAGGCTTAGGCCATGGCAGTGTTTGTTAGTATGCGTGTGTGTATATATAGGTGTGTGTGTGACTATGTCCTTCGCCCTCGTAAATTTTTCATCTGTTGGCTGATTATAACCAAACCTGACAGATGGCTGAGTCTCCAAGATAATAAGTTCTTGCATGCTTCATGAAAATAAGTGATTGGATAGAAGAAAAAGACATTCATAGTGTGCGTCCACTGAAATGGCACAGCATGAGCTCAACTTTTATTAGAGCTCAGAAAATCCCAATGGGAGAGGGAGGTGAGCCACATCCCCGTAGACAACAGCATTCTTCTAGTTCCTCTGCACAGGGGAGGGTTTGGTGTGTGGTAAATAGATCAGACATGGCATGGTTTAAACGTAATGATGATGTTTACAGCAAATAGTTATTATTTAGAGTATCTGAGGAGCCACATTACCTCTGGGCTGCCCTCTAATGAGGTGTTCATTCTCAAGGCCAGAGCCAGTAGCAGCAAGTTAATAAATGTGACCGAGGCATGGCTCCAGGACTCTATAAACCTAATGAGTCGTGGGCGCTCAAACTGTGCAGCCTCACTACTGCTAATTGGCCAAGTGTGCCATCAACCATGCCCAAAAATGTTCTCAAGTGGACAAGGGGTGAAAAGAGCATCAGAAACTCCTGTGAGTCCAGGAGACGGCCTGGGGCAGCATTCCTGTGTGCAGGGTTCAGGAACACTTTCCCAAGAACCAAGGTCATTCCTTTGAGAGCTGAAGCAGCTCACTGGCAGTGGGGAACAAAACTAAGAAACAACGGAAAGAGTAAAGCATGACCAGGAGGAAAGGGGTTTGCAACTTTAGCTTATCAGACAGGGGGATGGTTGTCACATAGCAATTGGAGAAGATGCTCCAAAAACACTGTGATGAAGAGAGTACTTGAAACCTTTCCAAAGAAAAATACAGATGGGAATCAGAAAAGCCAAGCTGGGGTTAGTTCTTAATTTGACTCTTTTTTCGCTTGAGATTGAAAATTATGATTCTAGTGTCTTGGTAACAGTAAGTTGAGGTGGGACTCTCCCTCCTGAACTCTAGGTGTCTGAAAGTTCAGTGTGTGTTCTGTATAAGACCATCAGTTCCTTTGAAACCCTCAGAGGACAAATCCTCCCACTTATTTACCTCAGATGCATATTTTAAGATGGGAGGAATTGCCCTCTGGAGATATCTTTCCACTGACCACAGAGGAAACCTAGAAAACTGGCCTCCAACAGATGCCTGGCTTTCAGATGAGTGGGATTTATTGAACCCTGAGAGCAGGAGTCAGGAATTCAGGGTGTTCTGTCCTTACCCCTACCTGACCTTGAACAAGCTGCTCGGTGCACTGAGCACTCCCTGAACAACGTTTTGCATTGCTGCCAATGGTAGAACACTGTTAGTCCTGAGGCAAATTTGCAAGCAGAAGACTGACACAGGATAGCTTTCTGTCATGCCTTGGGGAGCATCTTGGTGTGGTCTCAAGGGGGGGAAGAAAGTCCTCTGTCACCAGCTCTGGAAAACTCATCCAAGGCTAGGTTTCTTTGGAGTGGGAGAAGGAGCTGTAGCACCCGACCGTGTGCGACTTTCACACTCTGTCGTGTGATATGGTTGGAGCCCAAGGTTCACCAAACATTTTGTCCACTGTGCAGCTGTCCCTGTGAACCCCAGTGCTCAGACAAAACCCTCCATCTCTGTGGTTGCATGGAAGAGGTGGATTTGAACATGCAGAAGTGTAAAGAGTTTCCATCTTTCCTCTCCTCTTGGCTTGAGGGAGCAAAGGCCACTTCAGTGCCAGCACAGTTATTCACAGCCTGGTCTGGCTGGAGACAGAACTGCAGACAGGGGAGCAGTCTCTCATTTCTGTTCTTCAGGCATGGTTATCCCTTTTGCAAGGGAAGAAGCAAGCTGTCAAAACAAACCAAAAAAAAAACTTATCCTATGTGTCTGATTTTTTTCTGTTCTCTTACAGCCAGGCCAAATCTGTGTAAATACTGTTGGTGAGGAGTGTTTCAGACCTGGAGACCCTTCAGGAAAACCTTCTGATATATCTTGGTTTTTTGTGTGCAAGACTTAGAGACAAATAAGAAGGTGTGTGTGTGGGTTTTCTGTTTTGTTATTTTAGCATTATGGAGAGACTCACCAGATAGTCTCCCCTGTGGGGTCACTCACCAGGTCTGTAGTATTTACTCAGCATTTCTCTGAAACACCAGCATCTTAGAAGCTGTCTTCCTGAATTTACATTCCCAGTCCAATCATCTCCCACACGATAAAAGCCCCAGTGCTGGCTCCCTTTTAAGTCCCGCTCTGCACAGCGCTCCCGTCAGAAGGGAGCCCTTGGTCCTGGCGCTTTTGTTTTCCTTCAGACCTGCCAATCACCCCGCTTGCCTTTGCCCGAAGTTTGTTGTCTTTGCAGTTGGTCCCAGCATGAACTACCAAAAGCCTGGCTGAGCCTGACGGGGGATTCTGTCAGCCCAATCCCAGCGCATGATCCTGCACCTCCCTGCCTCACAAAGGGCCTTTTCACCGGCACACCGCAGCCCCAAGATTTCATTTCATCTGCTACAATTAATCTGTATTTATTGCCACTTATCTTAAATGGCTAACAATATCAAGAGTTTAAAAAGTGCTTTTAATGTCAAACTGGGTCAATTAAAACTCTACTTAAAATATTTGCAGAACGCCTCGCCTGAAAGTTACCCCCTCAGTCTGCTGTTAACCAAAATGGTTTAAATAAATACGCGCAGCTTGAGGAGACTGACATTTGGTAAAATCCCTCTTGATATTTTAGTCGAATCCAGGATTAATTTCCCTACTCCAATATTCACTTGCTTTTTTATTTAATAGAAGGAGAAAAATTAATAATATTTTAGATGGTTATAAGTATTTGAAAAATTGAAACAATCTATTAAAAACCCTCAAGAGATAGCCTCAAAACTTTTGATGCCAGAAGAGACTGTTAGATTAATTGGTTTGGTCTCCTGGAATTTCATCCTGTTCTTTTGTGGACCCTGACACCACGTGTTTAACTGTGAACTTCAAACCATGGGCCACAAGTACTAATTTTTAACTCCTTCAGTATCGAGTGTGGGCATGAGAAATAAACAACTAGAACATAAACCAGTAAAAAGTTAAGTAATGAAAGAGTATACAAGTTTTTACTTGTATAAGTTGGGGTTTACTGAAGGCTGAAGATGGCCAGAGGAATCCATTTCTCCCCCTTGCAGGAAAGCCCCCAGTTTTGCCTTGCACATTTATTTTAGAGCTCAGGTTGCAGGACAGTCCTAGTAATTGCAGGAAATAAGCGCTGCTATACTGCCCGTGGGGACTCAGAACTTTCATACAACTCACCCAAGGCTGCACTTTGTTAGGGTGGTGACACACATCAGGTGGAGAAGCCCCAGGAGGGGCTTAGCTGGGTTGGGTGCAGCAGATGCACAGATTAAGTGAGACCCCAGGCTGAGGGCATTAACTACCTAAACTTTGGTTCACGTGAAGCCACTTGGACTTAAACCTCTGATCCTCAAACACTTACTGTGAGGGGCAGCATTAATGAAGCCTGATTTCCTATGGATTTAGGTCATTTGCTTGGATTCCCAGCAGAATAATAAGGTTTGAACTGTAGCTGAGTCATTTCTGTTAATTAGGGTATTTGTATTATCTTTATGGGTCTCTGATGTCCCTAAAAAGTCTCACTCTGCAACTTTTCTTTCCACGGGAGAGATCAGTGAGTCTCTATCCAGCCATCTGTATTCATAAAATATGTAAGAAAGGGCTCTCTTGGAGACAGCTGCTCTTCTGTCTAATAGATTTGAAATTTGCCTGTGGGTTCAGAATCTTTCAAGGGAGATCATGAAAACAAAAACATAGACACAAAGAGACAGCAGGATCCTGTAAGCATCATGGTTCTTGGAAGCAAGGTTAAAATGAAATTGTCATATTTATGCAGTGTGAATATTGCACAATTTGAGGATACCAAATGGTTTCAATCATTTCTTTAGTAATTTCTTCCTGTAAAATATTTAATTAAACAAATCTGACTTTCTCAAATGCTTTTCTTTTTCATTTTTATAGATTGGACCTGGAAACACATCTTGAGGAATTTATTTTGTGTAAGAAGTAACATTAATTTTTTTTTTTTTCTCCTTCTTTTGGTCCTTGCCATTCATAAAGAGAGTGTGATTATGTCACTTTGGTGGAAAGCAATTATTCTTCAATATCAGTCAGAACACAAAGATACTGGCTTGTGGATGTGTTTTTATTGCTCATTAGTTGCTGTCCTATTTGTTATTCTTTTTGATATTGTTCTTAATCTTAGTCACTCTATGAACAAGCCAAGGGATGCTGATGTCTAATTGTATCCCAAGAATGGCAAACAGCACAAAGCCAACAGCTTGCAAACAAGGCAGACTGAAACATGTTTGCGTAAACTTTTTTTTAATGCTTGCAAGCCGGAATGCTGTGAGTTTCCCATTGCTGTTTCTCATCCCCAGGTTACCGTGTCCTGTCAGCCTGGTTTCAGACCTGTGTGACAGAGCCTTGTGTGGCCCTGAATCATTTAATCCTCCTCTTTGCATGTGACAAAAAACGTCTCACTTGAAAAGGTCAGGTTTGAGATCTGTTTGAAGACCATTGCCTTTGGCAGTGTTGGCTGAGGTCTCGACAAGCTCTTAAGCTGGACAAGGGCTGCTGCCTTAGACTGGCTTTTTGTTAAAACCTGTGACTTCCTCAAAAAGCCGTTAAGGACCATGTGTTAATTTTGGGAGCTTTCTTGCACAGATCTGGGTACCAAGGTGCCCTGGGCAGTTGCAGGGGAGGTCAATGAAGAGAGTCTGGGAAGTGTAACAGCAGGGGGGTAAGAGCCCTCAAACTTGGTGTAGTCAGGGAGGAAACTTGTTTCCAGTTTCCATCAGAGTCACTAGCCTAGCTCTGCTCATTTCTGCTAGGAACTCTGCAACCCATAGGCTGGTTTCCCTGGAATTTTGATTGGAAGGTGGAAGTTCCTGTGGTTATGTTCCTACTTGGAAAGAGGTGGCTTTGGCAAGGGGAGGAGAATTCTGGTAGTGTTGCCATTCAGGAAAATGCTGCGATATAAACTGAAACTCACTCTTTCCTAGATATTGGAAAAGGAGCTTGTTCTCCAAGCATGGATGTGTAGGAAAAACACACTTTGCTGGTTACACTGATCAGGAAAAAAGGACTTGGATTTTAATGATATTTTCTACTAAAATTAAGAGTTAAGGATTCTCAGGCCAGGCAGGCTCTCAGCTCCTCATCTGCTTCCACTGGATATGGAGGGTGAAACAAGGAGGCTTTGCCAAAATTTGGCTGAAACAAAGGAGATTCCTGATTGGGTCCCAGCAGGGAGGAGGCTGGGTACCAGTCCAGTATGGCACGGGCACAGGTCTTATATTAGCGCAATACAAACACAGTTGTGTTCAAACTCTCTTCCTGCTGGGTGAGAAAGGGAAATGAACACAGGCAAATAAAATCTGAGTCTTAAAAGGGAAGGAGCTGTGCTAAGTGCAGTCTAGTTACTGCCTTGGATCACTGTGACTGTGGGAAAATGTGATGAGACAGTTTACTCAAGCACATTTGCTTTTTTTCTTCTTTGTTTTGGGTGGGTTCATTCTATGCTGTTGTGTATAAGCCGGCAGTGATGGATTGTCCCACAGTATCGAAGAGTGCTGGATTTAATTGTCCTGCACTTATTGTACAAAAGAAATGAGTTATGAGCCACTTTACAGCATCTCCAGTGAAAGTGATTATCAGCACTGCTCCTTGCCAGAGATATAACTCTGTCAAGCAGACTCCCTCCTCTCTTGGGTTCCTTGGAAAAGGTTCATGAATTTACTGTCTCTTGCCAGTGAAAGCTCAGGGTAAAACACAAAACCAAAAGCTGCCAACAGCTATATATTCAGTTCAGATGTTGTAGGAATTTCTTACTCCATTTTTTTCCTTCCTTTTCCTCTGGGTGGAAGATCAGTCAGGATTGCTGAAGCATGCAGCCAAAATAGTGCAGCAGAGTGTGTTCTCAGGGGATTGCTTTTTTGATACTGTGGGTGAACTGTGTAGCTGAGAAGACTTGGCTGTTGGCTTCAATTAGCTTTGTCCAGGGCCCATGTGCATGTACAGCACAGCTGGCTGTGATGCCAGGGAAGGGAACCCTTCATCCCTCTGCACCCAACCGTATCCCACAGCTGTTTTCACACTGCTCCTCCCTGCATTGCACAGATAACCCCAGGAACAGGTTTGAGCTGAGGCGGATGTATGAAAGGAATGGTATGAGCTCTGCCTCCGAGACATTGCACAATAACTCATGTGCAGAGGAGTGGGGAGTTTTGCTCTTTGCCTTTTCTGTTGAATACTGCAGTATAATAAAGGGCAGCGGGATGAATTTCAGGGACTGTAACTTTGCCTGTCATTTGTGACTGACATTTGCCTGTCAGAAAAATATTTGGGGGTGATGCTTCCCAGTGTTGTGGAAGAACAGCTGCAGTGGAGATTTTGTGTTGGGGTTTGTTTAGATCTGTAGAATTACTTTCAGTACCTTCAGGAGAGCTGGCACACGCTGTGTGCTTTGGGCACCTGTGGGTCCTGTCCCCTCTAGTAGGTTTTCTGTGCTGCCGTTTAAACAAGCACAAGATTCCTGTGTGTTCAGATATTTTTATGGCTGGGATAACCCAGATAAACAAGTGAATCGGCACATGGATAGAGATAACACTGTGTGCTCAACTGTGCAAGCTCTTACAAAGGGTGCCTTTCTGCACTCCTCCACATGAACAGACTTCACATGGTTTTACCAACAGGTCTACAACTGCCAGAAAGTCTGCTCTTGAGAAGAGGAAATAAAACGGAGAAAAAAGCTGTAAAAGGCCCTGGGCTCTAATGGCACTACCAGGTAGCATGTGCAATTCATTTAACTATGAGACTCCAAATGTGTTAGCTCATAGCTGTGGTAACACTCATGGCAGCAGTCCCCGGGCTGAAAACTGTCCTGCTAATTAATAACAGCAAGGAACAGAGGTTGTGTGGAGTGTCACAGCGACAGGTCATGAATTAGGGGAGAAGCACTTGTGGTCACGTGTTCTGTAAACAGAGAACTGTATTTGAAATGATTCCCTGTGTGTGATTGTGTTTTTTGGATAATCAGGGCTCAGATTAGTGGTGATTCCATGTTTTCTTCCACTCTGTCATTCAGTTGACTTAGTCCTTTTTAAGTCCGGTGGATATCAGCTGCAACAGAGAAAATTCAGCAAAGAGGGATTGTAAGGTTACCTTATGTTTTGTGCACTGAAAAGACTGTCCAAACTTAAAAAGAATTGCTGAGAAAAGTTGTGGGGTTAAATGGCAGGATGAGCCTTCCACAATTTGTGAAGTCATGGGTGGCCACTTGTCCATTAAGGGCAGAGTCTCCTGGGAAGAGCTGAGAGACAACCTTGTGACAGGATGGTTCTTTGCTCCAGAATGCCATCATACCAGAATCCATGGTGTCTTTTTGTAGGAATATAAGGGACAGGTTCCCCAATGGAAAAAAGAAACACAAAATCACAGAATTAACTAGGTTGGAAAAGACCTTTGAGATCATCAAGTCCGAGCTATGACCTAACCCCACCTTGTCAACCAGACCATGGCACTGAGTGCCACATCCAGTCTTTCCTTAAGTCACCTTCCAGAGACAGTGACTCCACCACCTCCCAGGGCAGCCTGTTGCAGTGCCGAACACAACACAGTAGTATCAGTATTTTATGCCATGAGACTTTACACTTTTTCCTTTGCAAATAGCTGTTTGCCTGGTGGTGGCTAGATTCATCTGGGATGTGGAAAACAAAAGCTCATGCCCATTTCTGATTCCCAGGTTAACACAGGGAATTGAGTTTATGACTTGCCTTTGGAGTACTTTCTGCAGGAGGATGATGATGGCTGGAGCATGCCCAGGGAGTTATTCCAGAAGCATTCTCCAATAGAAGATTACTGTGCATTATCTATTGCAGCAAATTTAGTTGAGGACTTTGCTCTTTGGATTCAGTACATGCAGTACCAAGGGACAGATTTCCATGTATCCAAAATCTTGAGACAATTTGAGTCTTTTATCAAATAGATGTTAAGTGCTCCGTAACCAGAGGCTGTGCTGAGGGCTGGATTTTCAAAAGGCCTGAGCCCTTAGACAGCAGTTTTGAAAACCTGGCTGGATTTCAGTGCAAGCCTGGCTTTAGAGACCTTTTATATTTTCGTTGAGCACAAAGGGACAGTCTGTCTTGTAAGTTCATGCCTTCATTAGGAGGAACTGAATCCTATTGATTTCCATGTGCATTATGGTGGGATCAGATCTCTTCAGCATGTGACCTGTCAGCACCACACTTAAAAGCTCTGCCATGGCAACCAGGGCAGCAACCCCAAGGCAGGGGAATGGGAAATGGCACGAGGTGGAGAAGGGACATCCTCTTCTCATTGATGGGAGACTTCCCCATAATAGAGAAGGGGGGGAGAAAAGCTTGATAAGTCAAGTGGCTTGATTGGTAAGCGAGCTTACTCTAGAGTAAGCACAATGCCGTATGTGTCCCATTTGCCAGTGAGATCATCTGTTTCTTTGTCAGGGAAGAAAATGTGTTTCCCTTCCAAGTCCAGGGCTACTCAGGCAATTTACATGAACAAATAAAGATGAGGTTTAGCAGCACTATATAAATAAAATACAACTCTAAGTGGCCACCAAAGAACTGAGCAGCTCCAATGGAAGAGCACTGGGATGTGAGCCAGGTGGCTGCTCTTTGCCATGGCTGCTTACAATTCCCCATCCAAGCATTGCTCAGATGCTTCTTGCTGAGGTGAGGTTTATGGGTGTTGCAAAACGTACTCTGGGAGATAAGCTATGCTACAGATGGACAGCAGAGCAGAGAATGTAACATCAATCTGTGCCTTAGTCATGGGCTTCACAGAAAGTAGCTGGGCTCTTGTTAGAGAAAGAGTGTGCAAGAGTGTGTGAAAGTGTGCAAGGATGTGTGTGAGTGTGTAAGAGAATTTTAAAAAACAAACAGACTGTATGTACAGGATTTGACTCTACACGTAAGCTGGAATGAACCTAAGCTGCATCAAAGTGCTTATTTAGAAGCGTTATTAAACCAACAAAAATCTTTCAGAAGTTGAGTTATTGTAATATAAATAGAACTGATGTGGAAGGTGCAGGTTATAAACTCCATGCAGGGCAAAAGTTCGATGAGACTGTCAATGGGAAAGTCAGTGTGATGCTGGAAAGGCCAGTGCTTTGCATCTGGATGCATTTTGGCCTGTGGGTTTCACATCTGCTATTCTCAGGCACTGCCATGAATGCACGTCCAAGTGATAGTTACCCTGGGCTGTGGCTCAGCAGGTGGGATGCAGTTGTTCCATGCTGTTATTGGAAATTTTCTTTATATCAGCTCATTGTTTTAAATGCTGAGACCTGGATATTCATAGTATCTGACTCCAGGTGCTTCAGCAAATTATATTAGTTATCCAGACATTATAGGATTTCTCCTGAATTTATCAGGTAGGAAGTAAACCTCTCCAGAGAAAACTACAGCTCTCTTAGGAGATTGGTCTCACTCTCACAGCATCTATCTCCCTGCATTGACTTTAATGGAGCCTTAGGTAAAGTGCTGTGGTTAAATACCTAAAGTTAGGCAAAATCTGGGCTGGGAATTGACCTCATGAGCATAATTTTTCCTAGCTGACAGACAAGAGACTCAATTAATACACCCAAAGCAAACCAGAAAATCTGTGGCAGATTTAGGAGCTGATCCATGGGTGTTCTGAAGTCCAGTTATGGCCTAAACTGTTTCCATGCCACTGCTGCTGCTCACAGCTGAGGATTTGCACCCCTCCAAACAAAACACGTTATTTCTAACATATTGTATGATATTTCTCTATGTGTGTGTATATATCTACATAAAAATTAAGATACACCTGCATTTCCTAATGACACAGTTACCAGGTGTTATTGAGCAGCACAGTTTCTCGCACAAAAACAAAAAAGGCTGTTAGGTCCAACTCAGCTTTGGCTGGTGTTGGATTGGAAATAAATCCATTGAGAATTAATGGATCCAAAGATTTCACTTGGCTCATGAAGCTTCTGAGCTGCAAAAGGCTGGAGGCTGGGAGGGGGTCAGGGAAAAGGATCCCTACAGAGCTGCCCTGGTGTTTGGTGGGCTCAGCCTATTCCTGATGGACCCTTCCCATGCACCCAAAATCAGCTACAAGCTGACAACACAACTTAGCCCAGAAAGAGGGAGAAGAGCTTGGGTGGGCTCTTGCAGTGTATCAGGGAATACAAACCCAAACTTCTCTTCAACTTCCCAGTAACTGCAGAGCCTTCAGCTCAAGAATCCAACATTGACAATCTCATGGGATATTGTGATGCTGCTAAATTTAAAAGAATAAGACTATTTTTAGCATGAACAGTTAACAGAGTTCCCACAAATTATGTGGAGAGGCATGGTCGTGATTATAGATCTGTAACATGTTTGCTGTGATAAAAAACAGACCTGAGTCAGGTGATCTGGTTAGCACAATGTTTGTACACTTGGGTAATAGATGCAGCTGTGGCAAGGAAAAAAAGGGAAATTTAAAAAAAATCAACAGGTCTATTTTAGTAGCAATTACTCATTTATAAACTGTAGCTAAGTAGTGTAGAGGAGTAGCTAAAATCAGAGGCAAGACCTACAACTCTGGATGTTGGGAGGGACTATAAAATGAGAAACATTCTGTTCCCCAGGACAGATGTCCTTTCCCCTTTAGCTGACTCTCCTCAACACCTGCTGCACTGTAGACATATGCTTACCTTCAACTTGGCTTCATTTTGACATAAACATCGCTTAAACATGTGCTCATAGGCTTTGCTGGATAAGATGGATCATAGAATCACAGGGTGGTTTAGGTTGAAAGGAACCTTGAAGATCATCTTGTCCCAAGCTCTCCTGCCATGGGCAGGGACACCTTTCAATAGACCAGGTTGCTCAGAGTCCCATCCAACCTGGCCTTGACCACTTCCAGGGATGTAGTAGCTGTGCACCTAAAACTTCCTTAAATTGCAATTTTAAATGGTTTCCTGTAAGCCTGCTGAGAGAACTGCTGCCATCAGACTTGCTGATCTTGATTTTATAAGGGGCTGAGTGTGATGGAAGTTTAGCCCTTTCTCAGCCTGGTCACCCTGGTAAATATTTCACATTTGTGATGTGCATTATTGCCAGGGCCCAAGTTCTGAGCCTGTACCTGTGCTGTTGGCTCTGTGGGGCAGCTTGGTGTGAGCCAGCATTGGCCCAGGGAATGCTCACAGGGTTCACCACAGCCGTGGATCACGGGACTCCTCGTGGCATCAGTTTCCAGTTCAATTTGTTCTGGTTCCCATTCTCTCCAGTCACCTGTTTCTGCACCTTTGTGTGTGTCTGAGCTAACTAACAAGATTGGGAACCCTGAGGTATTTAGAGTTTGGGAAACATGGAGAAAAATTGCATGAGAAAACCCCATGCTCATTGCTTACCTCACCTGTCCAGTCCCCAGCAGGTTTAAGGATTTACAAGGAGCTCTCCCAGGAATAGGCATCCTGGTTTTATGGAGCTGAGTTCAGCAGTTTGTGAGATCAGACTGGGAGAGCTAAGTCCTGAATTTGTTTCAGATATTAAATTTAAAGTCTAATGGGGAACCTGGGAATTTTTGGTCATTTTTTTTTTTTCTTCTAAAAATTCTTTTTTGCAAACTGAAAGCAAGACCTGGTGCATAAAATTTCAGGTAATAATTTTCTGTAGGAGAATTTCATTTCTGTGAAATTAAAATTATTTATAGGTAAAAAATGTATTTTTTGAAGGAAGTTCAGTTAAGTTTTATATTCCTTTACTGGAATACCAACATAAGCAGGCCTACTTTATAATTGTATAATGGTGTTTTCTATCTTAAACTTCCATTTTACAATATCACATATAAAAAATTAGTTACAAGTCCGCATGAAAAGATATTTTCATCCTTTTGGGCCTGTGAGATGCTTGGCATCCAGACATCAGTCTGGTTTCTTGGCTCTTCATTATCAGCCACATGGTGCTGCTTAGCTGCTCCCTTCTGTGATACATCCAAGATAAGCTCGTGCCTTGGAGAGGTGAAATAGCATGAATTCCCACCATCTCTGAAATGCAGCTTGTTCTTTTAGTCTGAACTTGTCTTGGGTCGACTGGGCAGTGTCCTCAAAGTTTGTGTAATGTGTTTTTCCATAGATGTAGCCACGGCATGTTTATCCAGATCACACTGAGAGCTGTCTGTCTCTTCTTTCCCTTTTGAAGACTCATCTGCATCCCACTTGTATGAGCTCTCATAGGGTGATCTGTGCCTTACCTTTGCTTTAGTTAGCCCAGATAGTCCTAAGCTTCGGGCTGCAAACCTGAGCACCCTCAAGCTGAGAGAAGCTTGAAGCAGAGCTCTAGAGCCAAGTCCTATTTTCACAGGAGGTCCTTGAGGGATGCAGTGAGTACTCGAGGTTGTAACTTTATTGTACAGTGTCTCCTTGCCCTGGGAGAAGTGTCTGAAACTGAGGCTCAGGTGTGTTTTTGGGGCTGTTTGCAGGTGCTCATTCAGGTGCAGGCTGTGTTGCTGACACCCTCACAAGTCTGACTTCCCATTCAGTAAGTGCTACATCTTCCAGCTGCAGGGCTTCCTTTCATCTGGCCTTTTCGATGGCCTGGAGAGGTGCACTGGAAGCATCTGAAAGCCTTCTGGCATGAAGCCTGGTAGCTTTGCATCCCACCCTGCCGATAGAGGCTGCAGGCCAAGTTCCACCTGAGCTCAAGGTGGTTCTGGTCCTGCAGCAGCAGCAGCCTGCACAGCCATGGACAGGACAGTGGTGGGACTGGGAGTGAAAGGAGATGGATGGGACTGGTTGGACCAACAGCAGAGTGGACTGGGATAGGAAGGGCTTCGTGGAGCTGTGATGTTTTGTTCAGGTTGCTCTGTCCCCTCGCCATCAGGCGGTGGTGTGGTGCCAAGGGGATACAGCACGGGGCCCAGCAGCTTCCATCTGCTGAGACAGGACATGAGAATGCACAGTGGAGCCAGCCTCTCCCCCTTCCCATTTCTTCTTCCAAAAAATGGCTAATGTAAATAAATTGTCTGTCCATGTGTGTTTTGACATCTGAATGGGAACACTTGTCTGTGTGCCCCCACCAGCCCCGCTCCCTCCCTCCCTTGGCGCTTTTGCTAAATGAGCTTTTCTTGCTCAGTTTCAGCTCCAGCCAGAGTTATTCCATTGGCATTTCCCTCCTGGACTGATAACGAGCTCAAGGAGCAGGCTGTAAAGCTGGTGACATAGACCAGCCCCAGTGGTGCCCAGGAGCTAAAAGGTCCCCGAGCCCTGTCTTGTGCAGCAGATAAACACTGGGCAGGGACCCAGGGGCTGCCCCAAACCTGCACGCTGGGCTTTGCACATGCCACTCCACTCGCCCTGGTCTCTGTAGGAGCTCAGACTTGTTAAAAACTCCTCCCTGGGTGCCAACAAAACTATGACAGCATCCACAATGTTCCCTGGAGCACCAGACATGCAGGGAAACTCTTGAGTGTGGCTGTACTTTAACATTACTGATGGTAAGTTACTGAAGAGGAAAATAACGTACATTGAATAATAGAATTTCATTAAACAATAATGCAAACAGGTGACTGCAGGAGAAAATACTCATACAAATTCATTTTGACCGGGTCGCTCCAACTTCAGGTTGTTTTGCACAGACAAGGAGAAGAGAGGTAGTAGGTCACATGTTGCAAAATGTTTCAAATTCTTCCCCTTGGAAAAATAAATATTCAAATAATTCCAATGCCCCTTGTTAAAGGAGGAGATGGAAGCATATTGTCATCCTCCTCACGATGTGCATTTCCTGTGCTGCAGGGTAATCAGCCACCCAGACATCCATAATCCTGTTGGATTATTTGCAGCTGCACCTGCCTGAACTTTTTCTCTCCTGATTAACATTTGATTAAATCCACTTTTAAAATGCCAGCCTGACTGCAGCACTGGGGGGTGCATGCAGAGAGTGTTTTTTGCTCTCCATCCTGATTGCATCTGCATTAATTATGCTAAGTGCTGTGGCAGGGACAATATTGATGTAACAGAAGTTTATTAGGTTGATGTGGTCATTCAGACAAGAGGGCTGTAAGGCTTCACATGCGTGCGTAGGCTTGGCCTCCCATGAGGAGAAAATGTCATCTCATTATTATTCAGATTGACCTGATTTGGGTAATTTCTTTCTGGGAGAGAGGTGGTTTTGGAATCTCATTAGTTTACTGACATTTGCATGTGTTAATAGAGTTCTTGCTTGGTTTTAATCCTCCCTTCCTTACTTCCCAT
This sequence comes from Tichodroma muraria, assembly GCA_013390105.1. Lineage (NCBI taxonomy): Eukaryota > Metazoa > Chordata > Aves > Passeriformes > Sittidae > Tichodroma > Tichodroma muraria. The sequence continues at coordinate 8,633 of WAAG01058674.1, read as the reverse complement.
TGCAAATGAGTGTTTGGTGAAAATCGGGCATTTGAGTTGTGGGGCTGAAAACTTTCTAGGCTTCATTTTGGACATGCTGTGCTATCTTCTGTTTGTGGACCCTGACCCCAGGTGTAGTGGTGCGGGAAGGTGTTTCCTCTCCCCAGGAGCAGGCCCCACTGTGTGAGCCTTTGCCAGAGGAGAAGATGTCCCAATGTCATTATAAAGACATGTGGCATTCATCACATTTGGGTTTTTTACCTTCATTGTGCACATCACCAGTGCCTCAAGCCTCTCCGAGCTGGTCTGTCCTGTTGTGTGAAAATCGAGGAGCAAATCCTGCCAGGAAGAAATGTCTTACCCACACTTGAACGCGGATTATGTTCTTATCTCTGGCAGCAGTTGCGGGCTCCCTTTTCAGCAGGCTGTGGTGTGATGCAGGCAGTAACCATGGCTCTGCTGGGCACAGCCATCCCGGGGCCACAGGGCCTTCCTGGGCTGTGTTGGGAACCTCTTCCCAGAGGGAATGGGAAGCCCTGCAGTGGTCTGCAGCAGCGTGCTCTGGGCTTGGCAGGGTTTCCTAAAACCTCCGAATTCCCGTCACGGCGCTGACGGCTGGATCGGGCGCAGGGCCGCATCCTGAACAGTGATTACAGTTCACGCTTTGTGACTTTGCCACAGAATTCCAGCCCTGTGGTACTGCCCTTGCACTGACAGTCACTGGCCCAGACCACTTAGTCTGCCTTCATGGCCTTTAGTGGAGCGTGCCATGGGTGACTCCAGCCTCTCCCCGACTGATACACAATGGATAAGTGCTTGGAAATCTTAGAAAAGAAGAGCTTTAAAGCATTTTTTTTTTTTTCAGGCTTCATGAAGATCCTTTTGCCGTGGTTGGTTTTATTTTCTTGCTAACAGGTGTTTGTGCACAATTTGCTTAAAGAAGCCGCTTACCTGCCAGGCAGCCTGTCATAGGGATGTAAGACACTGAGCAGATACCTTGTCTTGCTCTGGGGTTCCTGCTTCTGCTCTTCCAGATCCTGTGGCCCCATTAGTGTAAAACCAAAGCTTTCTCTGGAAATCATAAAGCAGCTTTTCTGTCCTGTCAGTTGATTTGAACTTACAATATCAGGAAATGAGAAGAAAAAGAAGCTTTTAATTTATTTTTTTAAAACAAAAATACTCTTTTCTAAATAAGAAACAAACACCTCTTTTTACAAATAATTAAGATTTTTTCCCCCACTCCCCTTTCTGAAAATGGAAAGTCCAATAACTCATTAAACAGCAATCTGGGGGGAGATTCTTGAGGAAGAATCTCATGATTTTCATGAGGGGACAGGGAATATCTCTAAAATCTTTTCCTAAAAAATGGCCTACTCTGTAACACCTGTGCCTGGAACTAAAAACAAATATTTGTTTGTTTAAAGAATTCTTGGACAAATCATTTTCAGGCACAGCTATGGATTAAAGGTTGGGATTTGGAGTTGTTTGTGGGTTTTTCCTCATAATGTTGTTGTTTCTCTGCTGTAGATTTACTTTCCTTTCTACAGCTTCTCCCTCACTGCTGCACCACACCAGTTGAGTTCCTCCCATCTGCTCCACATTCTGACTCAAGGGCCTGCAGTGGGAGCTGCCTGGATCTAATTTTGTAGGGTGATGGCCAGTTTACTCCTGCAGATCTCCACAGTGTCTCTACGTGTGTTTCACCTTTTTCCCACGAACCCAGTGAACTCCCTGGACTTTGGTTGGCTTGTTTTGTTGCTTTGTTTTGTTGGTGTTTTTTTTTTTTTACAATTTTACATGGGATTTTGACTAGGGTTTTTTTTAGTATATTCTTCCTTGATTGCTGGAGGCTGAGCGAGTGAACAAAAAAAAGTTAACAGTAAACCAGATAGGGTTGTTTATTGAGCTTTAAGTCTCTGGCAAATAGCTGACTGCAGCTATATTAAATTACCCTCTGCAAATATCTAGTCTTCATTTGTAACCCAGCCTCATAATTTGCTCAGTACTGATTTTGCACCAGTTCCCCTCCCACAATTCCCATTCTGAAACATAGGCATTATATTGAGTTTTTTCCTGTGGTGCTATTGCTGATAATAAATTTTATCACCCTTTCACCTCTCAAAGGGGCCATTTGTAAATGGGTCCTTACTTTTGCTGTATTCACCACAGGTATTTTCCTCCTGCATAGTCAAGCAGTGTGATTTTTGCAGTGGATGGGTTGTTCAGGGGCATTTCTTTCCCACCAATGAATTATTGAAAAGAGAAGCACTATAAAGAGAATAAACAGGTGACATGTCACAGCATAATTTCTATGACTGAAGCATTTGCAACATGAAGGCAACATTACAGAAAGTTTTCTTGGAGTTGCTGTGGGGTTTACTTGTCTTCTGACACTCTGGGTAGCAGCTTTCAGATTCACCCACAGACCCTTTCTTTACATTTATGAAACAGCTCTGCCACATGAAATGGTAGAAGAGAATGTCAGGGCAAATAAAGAAATTGGTGAGCTCTGTCTTGGTTGGATAGTTGTGTGGTTTCATTGCTGTCTGAATTAAGAGTAAGTGCTGCCCATGTTCATTTACTCTATATTGTCCCCAGCTTTGAGATGGCCACTGTGCTTTCCTCAGCATTTAGGTGAAGAGAGTTCATGATCTGGTGACTGTCAGTAGTACGTGAAGGGAAACTGCTCCATCAAGAGGCAAAGCCTCATTCTTCTGTATATTTGTTCTTCACTGCCTGTAGCTGGGCTTGTCTGCCAGGGCTGCCCATGGTTAAACTCTCCTTCAGGGGCTGCAAAGCCTGAGGAATCTCACTTTGAAACATCTAAGACATGATGCAAAAATTCAGCATGAAGAAGCAGCCATAATTCCTACATAGCTGGTGCTGGGATCCCTGTGCCCAGCTGCAGAAGCATGACCTGAAGGGGATGCTCCTCCATGGAGAGGTGGTTTAGTCAACAGGAGATGTAGGAAGGGTTCCTGTGTTTTGGGCAAGCCCCCAGGCCATGCCTATTAAAGGAGGTAAAACTGCAGGTGTCCATTACTGTGCTGTGTGTTCTGCAGGAATCTCGATGGCTGTGGCACCAGAGGAGAATTCTCCTTGTGGGATTTTTCCTACTCCTTCCAAAACAGTGGTTGAAAATCAGTGGAAATGAGTGCTGTTATCATCACCACACACACAGGATGTTGAAAAGTGGGATTTCTCTTCCTGCTTTTTCTCAGGAAAGAAATGTGTTTGTACTCTAAGATGAATCAAAAAAGCAATATTTAAAAGGTTTGGAACAGAAACTCCAGCTTGGTCCAAAATGAACCTCAGTGGAAACCTGACTTTGTTTCCCTCTTGAGGATGACCAAACGCTGCCAAGCACTGAAGATAGCAGATTGGCCATCATGCAACAGTATGATCTGTGGAATCATTTTAACATTGATATTTCATAGTCATAAAAATAGCATGTCATTCAAAAGTGAGTGCTATTCAAAAAGTAAATTAAAGCTATTAGAAATTATGAAAATTCTATCAGTGACATTACGGTGTCCAACTGATGGAAATAGAATTTTATCTTTCCGTAATTTTGTCAAAACCAACATCATCATCTGCACAATGTTTTGGAGCTGTGACAGCATTTCCCAGAAGAAAAATAACACTTTAAAAATTCTTTAATTAGGTGGACTCAATGTGCATTGTGAAAATTAATAGCTGTTTAGGTCTGCAAGAGAAAAGCACTGTGGAATTTAATAGCAAGTTGTTCTAATGAAGTGCAACTTCTGATCGATAAATTACTGTTATTCTTGGTTCACCATCTTTCTCCACATCCTCCAGCAGCTGAGTACCAGCTGGGCTGGAAATGCTCTCATTGATATAACTGGATGCAGACAGCTGATTTGGGAGTGTTTTAACCCACTTTGTACTTGTCTTTATCTTTACTCTCATTTTCATGTGGCCTCCTGCTACAAACCATCCCCTGGATGATAGGACAGAGGGGTCTGACAGACACATTTTCTTTTGTGGGTTTACAAGGCTGAGCAGTGAAAGGATTGTTTTCATTACTAACATCCTGGTGTAGTAAAATACCAAATTTAATACATATGATGATTGTTATATTGCTTAATCCACCGTTTGCCTTCTAATTTAGTTTGAGTTTGCCTTGTTATTTGGTATGTTAGAGGAAGGCTACAATTCAGCTGTTTGGCACACCCTTCTGTACCATCAGATGTACTTTAATATCACATGCTGACGGAGCCTCCAGATGTAAGACCTCGCGGGACAGCGATCCCATCAGCCTGTCCTGGCTGACCTGGGTGGGGGAGGCATCTGGTGTCAGTTTTGTCAGACCTCTCCATCAGTTTGGCAGCTTTTTGTTTCAGGGATGGCAGGTTCACAGGATGACACCAGGGAAGCACAGAGCTGGAGCTTTTCTGTGGCTTTTGTGCAGCTGATGTGGCTCAAAGCTCAGGAAAAGCCACCAGACTGTGTGGTAAAGACCAGAAGTGCAAGAAGCATGTGTGGGGAAGTCAGTTCATGGATCTTCTGAGGTTCTTGGGAGGCTGCTTTCTATTAAAATGGTTTTTATTATGCTACATTGCCAAACCTGAGAGCAATAGAGATAATTTTTACTTTCACACTTCAGAGGGTGTGAAAAAGCAGAGCCAGGCATTGCGTTGCTCATCCCAGAAGGGCAAGACACTGTCCAGCAGCAGGATATCTAAGTGAGCTTTGCTCTGTATCATCAACAGCAAAATGTATGGTTGCTCCACCAACCATACATTCTGCACCCAAACAAGCTCCACAGAAAGTTAATTTTTCTGTAATGTTCCTCTGAGGGCACTGAGCATCCTCCAGCCTATGCTGAGACAAGCCTGGCTACTCCTCATAGAAGAAATTCCATGGAATAATCTGTGGTGGTGTAGGTCTTGGTGGGGTTGGTGGGGCTTGGTATCATGAGTTGCAAGAAAGGTTTTGAATGGTGCTGATCCTCTGGTTCTCATCATTTTGGAATCAAATAAGCGAGTTGTCTAATTGTAGACAGGCAAATTCTGGATTCACTGAAGGGCTGAGCTCCAGGGTGGTGTCCTGGCTACAAACCAATGGGCAGTAGAGCACCACTCCAACTCAAATCACATCCAAATCTCTTACATGTGTGTATTCAGGGAGGGAGTGGTTTTGGGGGTATTTTGTTTGGTTAGATAAAGGAATGTTTAGTAAATAGCTGCTGGGATCAAGGATAATATTGTGGTGATTTCTTTGGGTTTTTTCTGTGGGATTTTTTTTGTGGGGGACAAAATTATTCCAGTGGCATTTTAGGAAGAAATTCATATTGCAGAAGTGAGGATAGGATGATTAGACTCCCTTTTATTTTAAGGATAAACGGGACTCAGCCCATCGGAGATGAGATGCTTGCATGTGGCCGTTTAGTTTGTGTGCCGCACATGTGATCAATTTAACCAGGGGAGGATATAGGCAGGGTGGGGAGTCCGATGTTTCTTCTGACATGTGGAATGTTAAGCCACAAAAATGCGACCACAAAATCAGCAGATTAGAATTCCCATTTGTAAGGAATAAATAATCATTATGGTGAGATAGTCCATGAGGGATTAACACGGCTGCTTCCAATTCTGTTGTTCTGTTGTTCGATCTGCTATGACATTTTTTCCACGTATGTGTCTCCCTCCTTTTTTTGTTTGGGTTTTTTTTTCCTTTCCTTTCCTTTTTTTNCGTTAACGTGTAGACTATGCCTTTTGGGGAGCTTGTTTTGTTTTTCTTTTTCTGTTGCTGCAGGTGTTTTTCCTTTCCTTTCCTTTTTTTTTTTTTTTGGTTTTCCTGATCGGTACTGTAGTTGTCACAGTGATTTATGGGAATGAATGTAACTTTGGGAGGTTTGTCTGTGTACATACCTCTTGTTTTCCTCCTTGCTTGTAATTATGTTGTGCACCTGTTGTCCCCCATCGGGGCCCACGTGCTTGGGAAGCCGATGCTCACGTTGCAGTTGGTTTACTCAGTTTTACAACATTTGTTAGTCGCATCTGATAGATCTGTTCTGGCTTTGTGCCGAGGAGCTGCCTGGCAGCATAAATCATCCTTGCACTGAAGAGAAGAGCATGGTATCTATTTCAGGTTCCCACCCATCAGAGCCTCATAAATCTACACAAATGTTTCAAGAAACAGGTTTGATTGTTTAGAATGAGCTAATGCTGCAAAGACCTTCTTAGTCCCGAGCCAAGTCTGGGACTCTGGCTCCCCAGGCTTATAGGGTTAACTCAGATTTATAGGAAATGTCCACATCACTCTTAAAAAGCAAGCTGAGAGCAGTGGAGAACATGTTGGCTTCTCAGTCTCCCTGAGCACATCGTGATGCTGAGTACCTGATGTCCTGTTAACTGCCCTGTTAACCTGGCTGGCATGTGCAGGCATGTCTGCAGCCTCAGAGAGGAAGCCTCCAAACAGGGGTGTTGAAAGCATTCCCTGCCTTTTGTCAAAACTCTGTGTGTGTGTATCCTTAGTTTTCCTTTCAGTCCAGAGGCTTTCAGAAATTTTCCAATCATCCCTCAGTCAAAGATTTGCTTGATGACAGAGTGTCTCCGCTCTCAGCATTTGACAAATTGGCATTTTTTCCTCTTCTGATATGGTTGATGCAAATGATGGTGCTGTTGGCAGACCAAGGAGGCTTGGATGGATCTGTGGTGTTTTTAAAGGAAATTATTCTCAGTTGTGAAGAGTTTGTGGAGTTGTCAATCTTTAAGTAGGTCCTGCACCAGAAATGGTACAATTAAGGTATTTATATTTGAAAAACACTGTCTGTAGTATGTTCATTAGGGTTGGGCAAGGGGTCAGGGGTGGTGAAGCATTGGACTTTGCTATAGTTGTGGGACTGTGTTGTGAGAAGCCAGGTGACCACCATCCCTCTGAATGTTTGTGACAGAGGGAGATGTTGCTAGATCTGATATCATGAAACATCCTGAGTCTCAAACAGAAGAGTA
>WAAG01058669.1:0-10017 GCA_013390105.1 Tichodroma muraria | reverse complement strand
TTACTTTTTCTCATAGAGTGGACTGGCAGTCTCATGCACCAATAAATACACTTCCCTGCAGTAAACTGATTTCCTCTTTTGAGATGGAGAAGTGACCAGTTGCTCAAGTTCAGCAGCACACAAGGAGTTTGAAGCCTTTCTTATCCATACGTACATGTACAATTAATTTACTGTATCAAAGTGAAGTGATTAACAAGTGCCTAAAAAATATCTGTTTGTAAGAATACACAGGTGTGAAATGAGCATGCTTGGTTCCTTGCATTTTGAAAAATGAAGTGCTGTACAAATAAAATTTTTAAAACCATCTGTCTTTGATTTTAAGATACATTTCCAAACAGAAGGAAGAAATAAAATGTAAGCTTGCATTGCACCTTACTGATACTTCGACTTTCAGAAATTTCAGGTAATGTATTGTTTGTCAATTTTAAGCCCATTCAGCTGGGTGATATTTGGAGGCTGGCTGGCTTGTTGTCTATCACTGGAGAGCAGCTGATATTAGACATGAGTGATACATAGCTGTTTATGTATAGCTCTAAGCATAATGTAGGGGAATGTGATGCCCTGAAGACAGTCTCAAACCCAAGCAGGCTGGTCCCACTTTAGTAATTGAACATCCAGCCATTAAAGATACCTTTTTAGATTCCTAATGATCTCTTTTATTGCAACAGTCAGAAAGTAGAAAAGCAGGAGCAGCAGCAGATCCATCACAGTACTTTCTGCTGACCTACTGCTGATAAGTACATGTATTGCAATACAGTGGGTTGCTTTTAATTTCTCTCTGCAGTCAGCACTGCAGGTTTTGGTGTTCCAAAGTAGGTAACATTTTACAGTGTTGGGGATTTTTTAAGAGATTCATCCTTTTAAATAAAAGAGATAAAAGGCAGTCTGTCAGTGAAATGCATCTCACAGCTGTAGTCAGATTGGCAGTTTCTATTTTTAACTTGGCAACTTCCCCATGTAACATGCTACAGCTTTCTGTGACATTTCAGATATAGCTAATATCCTCTCAATTTTTTGGGAGGCCCATCTTATTTTTGCATCCCCCAAACAACAGCAGTGGATGCTTCTGGAGAATGAAGGGAAAGGACTATGCAAAGCTGAGCAGCTCATGTGCTCTCCCTATTTAGCCTCATCCACCATCTTTTATTGGTATTAGAGCTGAAATATAGGACTGAATGGACTGTTTGCTGAACACAGTAAAGTATTTTTTGTGCATATATGTTATTTTTTAGAGTCCAGTGTTAACAACTAACTACAGAAATGGATTTATTTGATCAGAAAAATCATAGTCCTATATTTGATTCTTTGTCTTGGAACATCAAAAAACCCAAAAAATCATACAAATGCTTCTGTGGCAGAAGTGCCATGGCTACTGCAAGGCTGAGAAACCTACCTGCAGAAATATTTTTTTTATGTTTTATCTTTGTTGCCAGTACACATTCTAACCAATATCTTCTCTCAGTGAAAATTTTCACAAATTGCCTCTACCTACTACTGTGGTTTTCTGCTTGCTTCCGTGTGAAAATGGGAAAACGTGGAAGAGCGCATAGTACAGGCTAATGACTAGCACTGAGTTGCCATCCAGACAGCTAAAATAGGATGCATCAGATTATGTATAAACATCTGCAACATCACTGGCTTCCTCTAGGGTGGTTGGTTGTGAAAAAAAAAAAAAAAAAAGCTGGTTAATTGGAATAGGAAACTGTATCTAGACTCCCTATGGCGCAGTCTAAAGTAAATATGCATTACAAATGTGATATTCCTACATGTGCCTTTCTCTCCTGGCCAGGAGACTGGCTCTGATGTGGATGAATAAGGTCACAGGAGTCAAATCTCTCTATATATCATTCCATGATAGACTAGTGAACATTATTTCCTAAACCAAGTAACTGATCTTTTCCATCTTTCTAGGTAGCTGTGTGTTCTGTCATTGCTTGTAGCCTAGATGCAGGGACTAAAATCTGGACAGAGTTTAAGAACTTAAAAATTCAGATAGACTTTTTACTAAAACCTCTCACATGCCTGGTTAAGACTTTACCAACCCACTCAAAAACCTCCCTTTAAGCACGACTATTTTCAAAAATTATTCCCAAAGGAGCTGTTTTTGTGTGAAGACAGTACACATTTATGCATGCTTCCCCTAGTAATTCTGTCTTGTATGGCTGTAATGGAGATTTCCAGGAAAAGTGTATTTGGAGGCTTTCAGGAGAACCATGAAGAAACCCTCCACAGTATTTTCTTAGTTTATTTTGTTGGAACTGCGATGTAATCTGTTTCAAAATCCTTTATTCCTGTAAAGTTGACCCCTTCTTCTTGTGTTACAGTAGAGTAGACAGAATTTAAGACAGCTAATATCTCCTTGTGTGGGTTTATGAAGAACGGTAGTAGAACCTATTGAGGTAAACTAACTAGCTGCTTATTTTGATTTGGACAGTCTTCATCTGATTGATTCTAGGAGTTACTGCAGAATTGTCTCTAGTAGTACTGTAGATGAGGAGGAATGTCTGACATGGGGCAAGGGAACACCCAAATGTGCTGGCTGAGAGCAGCACCATGTGTGCCATGGCAGTGTTCCCTAGCCTGCTTCTAGCACCCAGCCCTCTCTGACAGATGAGTGGATGGGAGAGGCAGGCATTGCCCTCCTTGAGATTCAGAAATTAGAGCCTGACCTTGTATGCTCCCTATAAGCACCTTTTCCATTTTGAGTTTGTATGAACTAGTGGCAGACAGGCCAAATCCTTTTGAAGTTCTTTCTGTTTATATTTACTATTTAATATAATCTGACAAGCATAGAGCTTAGTCTCTCAGTAGTGTGTGGGTTTTGGGAAACCTATATCTGCTTTTCTGCAAATGTACAGACTTGGAAAGTGATAGCCGGGCTTTTTTTTCACAGTGTGAGTGACATAAACATAAGCCACAGTCCTGTCAGATGATGGAGGGGAAGATGATAATACTGTCTGATCCAAGAGAACTTTGATAAACATCAAGTACAAAAATGTCTATTCTGTTCATGTATTCTAAGTTAATGTTGAAGACTGGCCTTGTTGTAGAAAGCATTGCAGTCTTAATAGTTCTTTGCTACAGAGAAATAACCGAATAACCAAAAAAAAAAAAAAAAAAAAGCTGATTTAAATGCAGGAAAAAGTGTATTTGCCGCATTGTAAAGAATAATTTTGAATGCCCAGGAGCACACCTGAGAAAATGGAAAGAGGATGCACAGGATAGGAAGTGGGAAGAATGAAGGCATGTACGGTGTGAATGGAAATGTGTGTGATTTTTAACTCCTTGAACCATAGGGTACTACCATAGGGTTTCTGCTTAGAAAGTGTAAATCTACCAATCTGTGAAAAATCTGGAAAAACAATGTTCAATTCCATGTCATGATTAGAAATGGCTACTTTTTAATTCTAAGCTGGGAGGAAGGGGAAAGTTGTAATCAGAGTAAATACACCTTTTATATAATTGTTCTAACAAATTTATAGAGCAAAGATTTTCAAGTTTTGAAGAAAATCATGTATATTTTAGATTCCTAGCTGTATGAATCTTGTATAAATATGGGGACTCGTGCTTCCAAAAATCCTGTTTTGTAATACTTCTATCTACGGCGAGTAAGGGTGATTTGCATGAATTTACCATCTGGAAACCACAACTGAGTCAGTGAATTCCCCAAACAACAGGTTCACCTGTAGGTGAAGACTGTGCATCTGTGGATTACATTTTTTTTTGATAAATCATTTATTGTCATTATACTACGACTCAGGGTGTCAGGCCTTATGTGCTAGAGGTTAGACTGAGGCTTAGACTCTTCCAGACCTGAAGAATTTTAAATGTAAACCCTGGGTTAAAATCCTGTGTTACCACAAGCTGCTTATGGTAATGGTGTTCTGCTCTGTTCACAGAATTCCTTTCCATGCAAAAGGGTTTAAAAGAAAAATCCACTTCCCCCCACCCCCCAGTTGTAGTCATCCTGATAAACACAAACCATTCCTTTCATCCTTCTTTTCCAATTGATTGCTTAGCTGTAATATTAAAAAGCTTCATCCAGGTTGGGCTTGAGATGGGGAAGGAAGGAATTGGCAGTTTTCTATGGGATGTTTGTGGGACTGCTGCCCTTCTTGGCTGGGCTGGCTGGACTGCGAGACACCTAGGAATCCCAGACAAATAATTACTATGTGTTAGCAGTGAGCCAGATGTCCACGTGGAGTATAGGGATGTTTCATGCTTACCGTGGAGTCAGCGGAGGCTGTGCAGAAGAGAGCACCGTGCGCGAGTACCGTGCGCGTGCAGTGAATCATCCTGACACGCCTTCCCGCGCCTGCTCTGGCCACCTGAGGCACTCAGCGGTCACATTCACACGTTGTTTGAGGAACACATCGCTGGGTTCACGTGGGATTTTGTAGACAGAAAAGTGAAGCCACTGCTCTTCCACAGGGAGATGAGAAGGGGAAAACTTCTGCTGTAGTTTGCCCAAATAATGTCCAGCTGTCATCACTGAGACCAGAAACATGGAAGTAATAAAACACGTGACTTGCTGAATTTAGAATCAGTGATGCTGCTTCAGTGCACTGAAAAACTGAAGCTGCTGGGTAAAAATCCAGTGTAGCTTTGATTCTATCCCCCAGGACAAAAAAATTATTTTTATTTGTATAAAATACAATTCATACATATAAAATTAAAAACAATTAGTGATAAAGAGTAGTTAATGCCTCTTAGCTCCCTGTGATTTTTGGTTTAATGACTTAGATAAAAGTGAAGTGATTGGAGATGTCTCACCAATTGAAGAAGAGTTGTCTTCTTTTTGACATCTCTTCAATTTTTTGAAAAATCAGTTGCAAATTCATAAAACAAATCCTCTTAGAAGACTATCCATATTCTAGAGGCTTTTGTTTCTAGTGTCTTGTAACAAAATGAACCTGAGTATACTAAGATGTAAAATCCAAAGCCAGAACAAATTTAGAGCAGTTGAGAGTACCCTGGAGTTCAGATAAAATATGGTACCAGGCAATCTAAGACATTCTCCCTGAACAGCCAGTTACTGACTCAGAATTCAGTAGCTTGTTAGCCCATTTCTAAAACAAGCTTTTTGTTCCAGGCTTTTTCATGGGACATCTGCCATACAGACAGATTTCTGAATGCATCTCATCTAAATGCACCAAAATATGGTATTGTGAACAGTGATGGTTTTCTCTTGCTCTTAAATTATTAAGTTTATCCATGGAGTCTATGCCCAAATCACTTCTTGTTCTGTCCCATTTATTGCTGTCTTGTGGTCTGTATGGTGAAGGACGTGGTGAGAGAGATCTGTTTTGTAATTCTTCTACAAAATAAACGTTAACATTTTTTTTCCCGATTGAAGGAAAATCTTTGGCATATGCAAGACTGTGAAAAAACACTCCTCACTTTGTCCTGCATGCCATTTTGATCTAGTTTCAGTCTAGGTTTGAGGGTATCCTTGTTTCTATACCTTGTTGCTTTCCTATTTTCTTTGACCTTGCATTTTTTCCATTTGTTATTTACTGAGTACATTTATTCAGTACAAAGAATAACTTATGTAGCATGACGAAAGGAAGACCAGTAAGTTACTAGTACAAACAGCAACAAAAGGAAGAATAAAGTCTCAAAAAGGACAAGTAATACCGAATTAATACTACTCAGTTAAGGTTGGTGGGAATCAGGCTTCTTTCTGCATCATTCTCATTCATCAGCTGCTCTTTTTTCCATAGTCTGGCAGCCATCACTCATGCTTCAATCCTCCATGCTGCAGTTTATGCTCTTTTTGCTCAAGGCTGTAGTGCTCAAGGTCTGTCCCAAAGGCCCCTTCAGCTAAGACAGTCCAAACCCCAGCCTCGCACATTGCACCAGCTGGTGAGAAATGAGCCCTATGAGGTCATCCCGGCACATGAAGGGGGGGCACTTCGGCAATAACAGTGGGGCTCTTGTGCTCCTCGGGAGCTGGAGCTGAGAAGACAGCTCTGAGGTGGAGAACAGAGCACTGCGAGGGCTGTTGCTCCACCAGAGCAAAACAGACGTGGATGGAAAAGATCATATTCTGCCAAAACAACTGTGAAAATGTCCTTAACTGCTCCTAGATCCTTCTAGTTTGTTTTTTTTTCTCTGTTAATATTGGCTGGTATTTTTTTCTTTTTCAGTCAGGCTAGGGAAGAGGGAGAGGTTTGGGTTTCTCTTCTTGCCTGTTGTAACATTTCTCTGAAATACAGACTAGGTCATGTTTAAGTGTAGGCAAAAGCCCAAGGAGAACTTAATCTGGCTGTGCCATAAAAAGCAATAAAAATGTTTCTGTGAAAAAGTCAGCAACAAAAGGAGCCCAAGGATAGTCTCCAGCCTTTATTGGATGCAGGATGAGACACAGCGACAAAGGATGATGAGAAAGCTGCTAAGGTTCTTACTGTCTCATTTTTTAATAGCAAAACCAGTTGTTCTGTGGATACACAGATCCCTGAGCTGAAAGAACAGGGATGGGGAGCACAGTTATACCCCCATAATCCGTGATAAATTATTAGTGACCTGCTACACCACTTAGTCTATAGGCCCTGATGGCATGCACCTGAGGGTACTGAGGGAGCTGGCAGAAGTGCTCACTGGGTCACTTTTCATCATTTGCCAGCAGTCTTGGATAAGCAGGGAGATCACAGCTGACTGGAAGATGTCAAATGTGCCATCTGTGTACACAAAGGGTTGGAAGGAGGATCTGAGTAGCTACAGGCCTGTCAGTCTGACTCTGGTGCCAGAGAAGGTGTGGAGCAGATCTTCCGGAGGAAGATCTCAGTAGATCTGTGCAGTACATGCAGGACAACTGGGGGATCAGGCCAGCTAGCCTTGGTTTAGGAAAGGCAGGTCCTTCTGTGACTGAGAGACATGCTTAGTGGATAAGGGAAGGAATGTGGATGTGCCTACATAGTAAAACTTTTAATAGTGTCCCCCACAGGATACTCCTGNCGCCCTGCAGTGCTAAGGCTGGGGGTGCAGAGTGCTCAGTGGTAAAGGACCTCGGGGTGCTGGTCAACAGCAGCTGAATATGAGCCAGTGTGTGCCCAGGTGGCCAAGAAGGCCAGTGGCATCCTGGCCTGTATCAGCAACAGTGTGGCCAGCAGGACCAGGGAAGTTACTCTTCCTCTGTGCTTAACACTGGTGAGGCCCCATCTTGAGACATTGAGGTTCTGGAGCAAATCCAGAGAAGGGCAATGGAGCTGGTGAAGGGTCTGGAGCACAAGTCCTGTGAGGAGCAGCTGAGGGAGCTGGGGTTGATTAGCCTGGAGAGGAGGAGGCTCAGGGAAAACTGTATCACTCTCCGTGATCTTAAGGGTCTTTTCCAGCCTAAACAATTAGATGATTCTGTGATGTTGATTTACAGCATACAAGAAAGCCTGAAGAAAGACCCTATTGCAAACCTGCCCTGTTTTTGAAGACCCTCTGTAGTTGTGAGGAGCCTAGACAGGATAGTGGAAAGCTGCTTACAAGCTTTCTGGAAAGCTTCATCTGCTGTTGAGGTTAAAGGAGCACAATTCTAAGGAGGCCGTTCTGTATTTCCCTACAGGGATTTACTGGTTTGCATCCTTGGTCAGGTGTATGACATCTACAGCTGACAAATCACTGATACTTTCTGTATTACCAGCTTTGTAAAGCTAGAAAGTTTGAAATTTCTGCAGAAAGCAGCAGACCTTGCAGGGTAGTTTCTTCAGGATGCCCTTAGAAATTAAAGCTGGGCTTCTCATTTACATCCTTCATTCATTGGAAAGCTCCCTCTTTAAGCCAACTCTTGTGAAGCTCTGTGAGCATTGCTTACCATGGAAGTGTTTCTGTACCTCCTATATTCTGAAAACAGTTTATACCCTGGCATAATTTTCATATGAGCCTGTGGAAAGATAGTTTATCTTGTTTATTTGCAACAAAAATACGCCATGCCACATGCTTCTCCAGGACCTAGTTATCTGATTAAAAGTTTGTCATGCTGAAAGAGAATCAAATAGGAACACTAGTAACACTGTGCTCTGGTCTAAAAGAAGAGTTACTGGCTTATAAGCAATTTACTTTTCTCTTGTTTTTTCAGCTTGGATACCTGTGGAATTAGTGACCCTTCTAGACATGATTTCAAAACTGCTTCAGGGGAGAAAACTGCTTTCAGTTGGTCAGACGGTTATGTCTTAAAACAATGGTGATATATCACTATGCATTGTTACTGCAGTTTAAATTATTTTGCTTTTTAATGCTTCAAAACTTTTCTGCAGGTGATGGTGATGATAACTTGCTTTTAAAATGTGCACAAGTTGTCCACCTTCATGAAGCAGACTTTTAAGATCAGGGGAACAGCAACACTGAATAAGTGCACAGAAAATCCCCATCCATTAGTAAGAGTAGTTAGGGAGGTATGAATGAAAATATTTCACATGGAATTTTCATACTATTCTGAATATTTTTAAGTCTTTCTATGCTAGCACCCAAAACTACATTTCGGGTAGTATTTAAAGTGTGGGAATCTGCTGATTTAGAAGGTCAATGAAATTAAAAAGTAAGCTACAATGAAGTGACAATCTCGAAACAGTGAGACAACACTTGTTTACATGAAAGGAAAACAAAATACAAATCTTTACCAAAAAATAGTTAACATCATAAGTTTGGGAAATGTTGATTAGTATTTCTGTTTCAAATGAAGTGTTGTGGTACTTGAGCTGTGATTCGTAGATGACTTTTAAATCTTTTGATTTCAGTAGCAACCATGTTTTCATTTCATGCATATGTTCAGATGGAACACATTTGAATTCTGAATTGGAAAGCACTTTAAAATGAAGTGTACCTTGAGTTCAGAAATGGACTTGCTGCTGATCACATCTGTAACTTCGAAGGTTTTAGCTTTGATGGATGAGAGATAGCCTTCAGATACCATAGGGATCTGAATAAAGTAAGGACCTGAAAAGAAAAGCAGACCATTTCTTTGGAGTTACCTGAAACGAAGCTGCGTTGGGGTATGCTGTGTTGTTTTTCTGTAATTTTCTTTCTGTGTGCTTACAAGGCACTTACCATCATTACATTTTGCTTAAATTTAAAAATAGAAATAGTGATAGCAATTTGGGGGGGGAGAAGAGGCATGTTTTTTTATTACTTTTGGGAGAAACATAGCTTAGTTCATAGGTATGGGTTATATACAATAGATACAGAGAAAAAAATGGTAAGCTGTGTAATGCAGCTTAAATCTTTCCTTAAGGCTTATTTTGAAAGAATTTTGGATTTTCAGTCAAGCAAATCTGTTTGTGAATATCATCTGATATTCAAGGATTATTTTTTCTGTCAATCAAAAGACACAGAAATGCCCACAAGCCGAAGTGTTTCAGAAGTCAGGCAGAAGAACTGACTGAGTTTGGCTATGATGCCTTAGAACACATTTTGGTTTTATGTTTTTGTACCTGGAGTCCTTGATGTTGGGCAGATATATCTGACAGGACTTACCATGGCCAGGAGTACATATCCACTTTGTACCAGCCCTCCTTAAAGAAGTCATTTTGGAAAAAGTCATATGGTAATAAAGCTTGAGCTTCAGGGAAGGCTTCGTACTCCTGCTACATGTGTGTTGGTCAGGAAGCCTGTTCTAGAAGATTGCTTTGTGACTCTTTCCTGTAGGAGAAGGTGTTCCCTTCAGGGAATGAGCAGAGGCAGCTTGGCTTAATGGAGGGTTTTGTAGTACAGAAAAACATTTCTCCAGTGTGACTTTACTCCTTAGCGGAGGAATGATGACCTCTCCTTCTGAATTTCCAGGGCAGTAAAGGAGATTAGAAGATGTTCTGTGTGTTTGATACTGTCTGCATCTGATAATATTTCCTAGGACCGCAATATTTTCTTTGTATTATCTGAGAAAACCAGATCTGTCTAGGTAGTCGAAAAGGAGAGAATGCTTCAGTAATTGCTGTGCTGCTTAGTGTCTAGGGGATTTTCTTAGGTTGCCTTTATCACCACCTTTCTGCCATGTCTTGATGTAATTTGATATTTTTAAATTTTTTTTTTTTT
>WAAG01058668.1:3605-28296 GCA_013390105.1 Tichodroma muraria | reverse complement strand
TACCCAGAAATATAGGGGGGTGAGGGGGGTGGGTGGAGAAAAAGAGGATGTTATTATTCTTTTAAGCTGCACTGCTTAGAATATGGAGCCAAAATATGGGTAGTCTTTTCCATCTGACTCTGCTCAGGCTCCCACTGCTATGTCCACATTCGTTTTTTGGGGCAGGTGGCAGAACTACTTAATAAATAAGTTTGGGAAAACAGGGAAATACATCAAAGAGGGATTTCTCCTTCACTTCTCTGGAAGCAGGTCCATGCCAGCACTAAGCGCGCCTGCAGTGTGAAGGCAGGCAAAGGCACTGGCTCCCAAAGCAGTCCTTTGCTCCTCCTCTTTTGGGAGGTTTTTCTACCTCCCAAACAAAGGATGTTTGTTCTACCTCTGTTGCTTCTGAGGCTGCCTCATGACAATCCTTACCTGGTGGAGAAGACTGGAACTCTGTAATAGGAAAGCTGGGAGCTTTCCTATTGCACAAGCCTTTTGAGGCTTATGAAGTTCCTGAATTGTTAGCAAAAGGAGGGAGATGGAGATGCCAGGTGGAGAGTGCATAGTGGGAGCTGGAAACCTGAGAGACGTGAGAATATGATTCATGTGGCTGGGGGTGGGGGAAGAAAGCAATGGAACAAGGAACTAGTTTGGCTGAAATCACATGGGCAAGGCAAAAGGATGAATAAGTACAGGAAAAGCTGTAGCCTAGATAGTCTGAAATCACTTATTAAATCAGACAGAATGTATTTATTTTGTGGTTCGCTATTTTAGTTCAGTGGTTTTTTTCCTCCAGATGGGATTTTAAATACTCCAAAATAGACTGAGATTATATTGCCTCATCTATAATAGTGAACCCTGCTCAAGAACTCTCATACTGCATTAAAGATTTTCATTTAGTATGGAAGAGGGAAGTATTTAAAAAAACCCAAGTAATCCTAGATTTAGCTGTGAGTATTGGTGAAGACATAAAAACAAGCTCTTAAAGACACGGTAGAGTGGATAGATGACCAAATTCTGTTTGTCTCTAGGGCCACACTTAAAGGGACTCCCAACTTGTCATCAATGCCAATTTTATGCGTTTTGCCACCATGGGCAGTGCAGTGTCAGGCAGCTCTGCCTGGGCATGTCTGACAGGTATTTCTGTATGACCCCACTCTTCAAAATCTGCCGTGCCACTTCTCTCCTTTCCATGTCATTTATCCACGTGCAGAAAGAGTGAAAACTAGAGGGAAGTCAGAGCAATCCATTCACTGTCTCTTAATGCACAGCTCAGGTGATGCAGCTTTGTTAAGCCAAGTAAAGCTGTGGCATGGCAAAAAATTGTACCCACTTATGTTTAAAAATCAGAATTTCTAATTGGAAAATTAGGAAGAAAAGCGCAAGGCCTGCCTAATTATTCTGTAACTTACACCTCTGCAATGTGTGGGCATTTTGCACAAGATATATTCATAATCCTCAGCAGTCCTTGCTCATTCCTGATTGTAAAGAACCATAAATTGTCTCCCCAGCTGCAAAAATATGTTGTATAAATTGCTACAATTTACACCACCAAAACAAGGTCTACTGCTTGTATCATATGTATGAGAACACCTTTTTTTTGAAACTCATAAACAAGTCTTTCTTACCTGCAAGTAATGCATGGTTATTTACATACATAAGTAATGTGAAACAGATGTAGAAGAACTCATAATCATATCCATTACCTAATTAGTATTTGGAGCAGTATCGTTTCTCTTATTTATTTTTCTACTTCTGCCTGTACAGTCAAAATTTCTTTCCCCCACAGTCACCTCGTATTTTGTTTCCAGCTGGATGTAGCACTTCATGGTCCACTGATATGGGAGGGATTTTTAACACCAACAGGTGGCTTGACAGTTTTATGTAAGTCTTAATAACAGAACAAGGCAAAACACCACCAGTGAGTCAAGGTTTGTCTTCTCTTCTTTTACAGCGCACAAGCAGCTTTGGAAGCTTTGACCGTTTCAGGCACCACTCGATATCAAAGACAGATGATTCAGCTGAGGTCTGTAGAACACAAAGTTTAAATTTCTGCAGTTCACTTTCCCACGACAGTTATGCAAAAACATTGGGAAGTTGCTGTGTAAATTTTACAGTGTTGAGAGCTTTGCTTGTGTACCTGCTCTGTCTGAGTGATTGAGGCCTTGACAAAACAAATAAGAGAATCACACCTAAACTTTGGCACTTTGATGTGAAAATAGAAAAAAATTTAAAAAAAAAAAAAGTGCACTTCACATTGGTACATGCCTAAAGTAACCAGTGCTATACAAGTAACATACAAGTAACATAAGTAAATATACAAGTAACGCACAGATGTCTCACTTTTGTTTTCAAGACCTCTGTGAAAAGTTCCTCAATTCTTATTGATTTTAGGGACAATAGATAATGGGAAACAACATTACCTACCACAAAATATATTTTCTTTCTATCATTCATAAATAGAGTATTGTGCTGCAAACCTGTTTAGGTACACAGTTTCCAAGGAAAATGGCCATGACTGCATTTTGTCATGCTAAGTGTGTTAGTGTCCTTAATATTTCCCAGTAATTCCTGCTTCAGTATGCTGCATTTTATTTTCATGGTGAATTATTTCTTACTTTTTTATTTCAAAACAGATGTCTGAGCTGGAGACTATAAGTGACATTGGGGAAGCAGTACAAATCAAAGCAGCAAACAATGGAGGAAGTCTGAGTAAGAAGATGAGAGCCATTTCACTTACCATGAAGAAAAAGATGGGTAAAAAATACATCAAGGCACTTTCCGAGGAGATGGTAAATACAGCCTAAGAGCCTTGTGTTCATTGGAAATACATGTGAAGCAAAAACAGTATGTGCATTTTTTCTGTTCATGTTTCAACTGTCCTCAGTTGTGACAAACCATAAAACCAGGGTAACAACACATACTGAATTAAGCCAGCCTTTGGTATGTACCTGTTCTTTCATGTGCCTTTTAGTGTACACACAAATCACGTAGTAATGGCCCAAGAGAGTCAGAAGAGTTTTGCATCATTTAATGGTGCTTTTTCATCAAGGAACAGTTGTATGAGTATGTGTGTATGAGCCCAAAAATACCCTCCTGGTGTGGTCATAAGGTTGAACCCCACCATCAATCTGATGCTCAGTTTGTGCAAAAAACTTTATTAGAAGAATTTCTCTCCCAATACAAGAATTATTTCTGAAGTCCACTTTGTAAAGGTCAAATGCTCAGCCAGCATGCTAGAGAATTCCAACTCATATGCCTTATCTCCTTTTTCTTTATCTAATCTTAGTGAAACTATCTGTATTAAACATAAAAAACAGAATCTTGCACATACTGCAAACCCTGTTTTCTCAGTACTTTGTGTCAGTAAGTTCCAAAATTTAAAAACATAGGGAAAAAACTTGTCACATTTGACAATCCTAAAAAAATCTAGCTAGTGTGCATCCTATCTCATGTGTCAATATCAAGTAAGTAAGAAAAATAAATGAGGAACCTCGCAAGTAGAAAATAATTTTTCACAGGATACCTTTAAATAGTTTTTGGTGGACCAAGACAAGGATCTGTATTTCATTACTTTTCTTTTCTTTTCTTTTCTTTTCTTTTCTTTTCTTTTCTTTTCTTTTCTTTTCTTTTCTTTTCTTTTCTTTTCTTTTCTTTTCTTTTCTTTTCTTTTCTTTTCTTTTCTTTTCTTTTCTTTTCTTTTCTTTTCTTTTCTCTCAAATGCAATCCACAATCTTTATATTATATTTTTATATTTCCTTTCTGCACATTTAAAGCAACAATTCCCATGACAGAAATTCAATGGATTATCTGGTTGGACACACATGTAGCATGATCTTCATTCCTGCAGGAGATGATGACAATCAATACCAGCCTTCTGATTAATCCGTTATGCTGCTGGCTGGTGTAACAATCACAGTTCTTGTTGAAAACCAGTATAGTTCTTCATTTCAGTCCTCTGCCTGATATGTACTTGCATGGGTCTCTACTTCACACATGCACTGTCATCTTTGCTTCATCATCTAACTGGAGAATAACTAATTTTTCCCCAAGCACAATGTGCTGAAGGAAGTTTCAGTTGCATCAGGATATCACATGCACTGGCAACGTGATGAATTCTGCTGAAAAATCCCTCCCTTTGAAAGATCATCCCTGTTTCACTTATCTGTTGCATCGTCTCTAACTTAACTGTGACTGAAATATGGATCTTACTCTTTTGACCAGGCTGTGATTCCTGAGGTGTGATTTATTGGTATAAATTCAAGGGGCCAATTTCATACACCATTAGACTTTGTGAGAGAAACATGCACCTGTTAATTATGAAATGCACTGGATTTTGAGGACAGGGTGAATGTTGGGCAGTGTGGTGAGCAGGGTGCTGGAACACACCAGTGCCCTAGGTGTGTGCAAGCTGTCCCAGCCTGCCACCAAGCAACCACCACCTTCTGAAGTTTAGTGTAAAACACAGCTGTGCCAGCCAGCTCTTCACTACCTGCTTTCAGAACTGAACTTTATATTTCCTTTTCTGAGACAAGCAGACAAAATCTTATCAGGCTGCCTACAAATTTCCCATTACGAGCTTTCAGCTCTGCCATGGTGTGTTGCAGTGTTCCTAGCTTAGCTGTTTGAGCATGGGTGGGATGAAGTGAGTGGGGCAGAAACAAGACAGGGAATTTCTCCGGGATCATAAAGTACTAGGGGTGATTGTTGGGCATGATTAGTACCAGGCATCAACTTCTAAAATGCCTCCTCTCACAAAGGAGTTCTTAATAAAGTGCAATGATGAGCTAATCTCCAATGGCACTTTAAAACAAACAAAATAGTATTTCTCTAAATACATTCCTTAGGGGTTAACATTTGATTTTTGTGTTAAAGAATGAAGAGGGAAAAGATGAGAGTGATCCTGCCGGTGGAATGCACACTGAGAAGGTCTCCCTAAAAGCCAGTGACTCTTTGGAAAGTCTCTACAGTCTGAACAGTGGCCAGAGCTCATCTAGTAAGTACAAGACACCTATCCTTATTCAGTCACTGGATCAATATAGTTATTGCTTATGTCTGTGGAATCAGAGCTGGTGATCAAAAATGTGATGGTAGAGAGATCTTCATTCTGGCAGACAAAAATGTAATTTGGTTAAATGGATAGCAGCTAGGGTAGATATACATCTATCCAGAAACAAGTTGAGTGTTTTTTTAGGAGTGGAAATACTAACTGAAGAAAAAAAAGCATAATTATAGGGCATATTTCTGGTATATATGCCATAAATTTTTGTGGGGTTATCACTGCCATAGTGCTGGGTTTGCAATAACTGGGTGCAGCCACACAAGCATCCTCTCCTGGCAGACTGGTTGTGAGTTCATCCTTTGCCCTGGAGATGTGAGGAGACAAAGTCTCCCTGAGATGGTGGGGGACGTGTGTCTGACCTGGCAGCTTTGGGACATGATGCAGAGCCCACCTGAAACCCAGTGAAAATCCTCCCCCATCAGGGTAGTCTCAGTCGGGGGGCAGAGGAGTCTCTGATGAGAAATGTGCCTCCACCTCTCTCTGTGTTGCTCTGCTGTGGATGTTTGCTGGGTGGCAGGCCACAGCTATCCCAGGTGACACTGCTGTGCCACCCTGCAGGTACTGCCCGAGCCCTGAGAGCTGCAGTCCAGACCATTTGCACTTAGAGTTAATCTGGCCCTGAGATGGAACTGTGCACTTAAGCAATCACCTCAAACAAAAACATTTTTATGATCATTTTCTGTGATGTGATTTGTGAAAATCGTATATGGGAGTTTACTTCCAACACACTGCTGCTCTTATCTAAAAACATATTTGGATGGGATATTGCAGAGCTTGCTCAAATTTGCTTGAATTACTCTGCTGATATTTTATTGCTCAACTTGGATAAAATGACAGGCAGAAATGTTGATAAGATTAAAATTTCCCTCTGCAATGCAGGTTCCTTTGATGTTTCAGCTAGCTCTGGAATGAAATAAAATAACTTCTACAGTACTTGTTTTCATTTCTCTGAATAAACAGGAGAAGTTCAGCAGAATTAATTCCCTAAATTGCACTTTTAGGGTACATTTTATTAACCTGCAGAGGTAATATTTCAAAAAGCCTGTAAATAAAATGTGTAGTCTATTAGTATCATCACCAGAAAAGGATTACTTTAGGGAAGATATTAATGAAAGATCTCCTACCCATTTTCTTCTGTCTCTTGTAGCACGATTTTTATTGACTGTAGTTACCCTGGAACATGTCAAACCCGCACAGAATACGCTCTGACTCTGTGGTTTTGAACACTTTCTCTTGGGCTGCTGTGCAGAGTTGCATGCCTGGGCATTTGGTGCAGGGTCTCTCAAGGTGCCTCTCTCCCAGGTGGGGTGACCAGCTGCTCTGATGGCACGAGCAACAGGGACAGTCTCCGGTTTGATGACGAGGTCCCCTACAACGGGCCCTTCTGCGGCCGAGCCAAAGTCCACACCGACTTCACACCGAGCCCTTATGACACCGACTCGCTGAAAATCAAGGTAGGACAGCCACCAGGACTCCTTATTTCCCACAAACAGTGCTGGGGGGGCATTTTTTACAGGTAAATAATACATTTAATAATGAATTTTCAATTGCTTGAGTGTGTGGAACGCTCTAAAAGCAAGGCTGACCTGTTTTTGCAGTGCTTCTGTCAGGACTTAGTTCACACAAGGCTACAAAGCCAAGTGCTTCTAAAGGCTTTTCAAGGCACAGATTCCAGGTAGGAACCTCTTCATGGTATCTCCCTACATACCCCAGCTTTCCTCTGAATAAAATACATGTTGCTTCCCACACACATTGTCTGGAGTAAGAAAGAATAAAGTCTCATGGGATGTGAAGTTGTGTCCCCAAGCTTTCCAGTCACAACTAGGATATATTCGAAGCTCAGGGGCACCCATTGCCTTTAATAAAAACAGTTTGCCTTTCCATTAAACTTTTCTTTAAGCCTGTGTTTGAAGTATGAATGTTCTTCAGCCCAGACATGGCAAGGGGTGTCTGGGCTGTGTGAGTGAGGAAGAGGAGCAAAAAACAGGGGTCCAGTTGAACATTACTAAAAAAATCCAGCCCTTCAGACCCTTTTCTTCTTCACAGCTTCTTCTTTTCCAAATCCTGTATCTCACACAGACTCCCTCTCCTCCTCTCTGGCCTACATGAGAGCTGTTGCTCTACTGGCACGTGCAGCCTTCAGCATTTGCCCTCCACTTCCACCCACATCTAGGGCATTTCTTTTAATACTGTTTAACTGTTATAACTATTTAACTGGTCATGAAATGGGAAATATCTGCTGGCTAATATAGGTTTCTTTTTTAGTCACTAGGGGGGTGTATTCTGGAATTATAAACTAATACTTAGGGTTGTAATCTCCTACATTTATCACACAAAATTTCAGTACTCTGAATCTGAATTCAAAGTGCATCTGCAGCTTGGCTTGGAGCCACTGCCTAATCCTGACCTGCATCCCCAACTGAAGCTCCTGAGCCTTCACAAGTTTGTAGAATAATGTGTGCTTATAGAGCTTCAAATAAATGTTTGTTTAGTTTCCTTTCAAATGTGCTCACAGCTCTGAGCCCCATGTTCTAACTAAACCAGGTCACCAGCTCACAATTTTGTACTTGGGTTTGTACCAAAACTAGGGTGACCACCTGACTTGCTGTTCCTCAACCAGACCAGAAAACATATAAGTCTTGGAGCTGCAGACACTTGTTAACAACTGAGTTTGATTTCTGACTTTGTAACAGAACCCCCAACGAGTTAGACATTTGTTGGATATCTCTTCAAAGGCTTTCAACATTTTTCTGTGATACCTGCCAAGAAGAGAGGACTCATTTTTGATGTCCTTGGGAGCAAGTTGTGTAGGGTGCCTTTTACTATGTTGTAGGAGCCTTTTACTATGAGAATTACTCAGAATTAACGTTTTCCTGAGCTGAGACTTTGGTTCCCACAGTGTGGCTGTGAGCACCTCTACCAAAAAGTCCTCTTGAAACAGCTGTGTTGACACCCTTTCAAGAACTCATATTTGCTAAGGGAGTTAAATGTTTATTATCTTTGAGAAATGTAGCCAGTGTTTTTTTACTGTAAAATGGGTAGGAGTCCACCTTCCACATAGATATCTGTTTTTGAAGACCCTTGAGAGGCTAGATAATCACATTATTCTGTAAATGCTATGGCACATATTTGGTAAATAACCTTACAGTAACCCCCTGCTTTTTGCCAAAACTTTGCCCGCTGCCCATGACAAAAGTTAATTGCTGATGCAACCCTGTCCCTTTTCAGGGACCAAGTGGAGCACAAAAATAGTGAGAGGGGCTGTTTATGCTCACCTCTCCTTCACAAAGGTTTGGAGATGAGGACTAGCTCCACTTTCTGTAATTATTTTCCTGGGATTTTATAAAAGCAAAAGCACTAAATCTAGGTAATTAAAAAAAGAAGTTACTTTGCACTGACTAGTGCTGGTTTTGGTCTACAGAGGAAAAGCTACATATAACAAACCAGAGGTGTAAGCAGTGGTGTGCTTTTTTTATTGTTCTAGAAAGGAGACATCATAGATATCATCTGCAAAACTCCCATGGGCATATGGACCGGCATGCTGAACAACAAAGTAGGAAATTTCAAGTTCATTTACGTGGATATTATCTTGGAAGAAGAAGCTGCACCCAGAAAGATAAACCCACACAGAGGAAGCAAAAGGACCAAGCCTAAAACATTGCAAGAGCTCCTGGAATGTGTCCACCTGCAGGTCAGCCAAGGCATTTCCCAGCTCTATTTGAAACAGTTCCCTTTCTGTGCGCTCGGGTTTGAATGTCATTTACAGGCAGGAGGAGAAAGGCAGGTTTCAGCAGTTTCGATGTCGGCAAAGCAAAGCAAAGCAAAGCAATGCAAAGCAAAGCAACCTCGTATCTGTCTTTTATCTGATGTGAATGATGCCAAGATGATTTTTTGCCTTTTCTTTTATATACCTTTTATACAACTTCTATGTATCCTCAGTATTCTTAGTATGCATACTTGTAATGCCTTAGGTCTGATAACTTAGCATAGTCCTAGTATTCTGTTAGGCCAGGAGACCAAACATCCTTAAGGCCTCACAGTGGGAGGCCAGAAAACCCTGTGCTGTCTTGGGAAAGCAAGGTCCTCTCTAGAACATATCCTGTAAACTAGAGATTTGGCCCATCTGGGGGGGGAATTTCACGGATGGGGGAATATCACACCATTCATCCAGGCCTCCCACTGGGGCATCCTCGTTAGATATGCTAATCTGTAAGGTCTGTAAATTGTATGTGTGATCTATTGTGTGGGTGCATTGTGGCGCATCCCTCCTTGGCGAACCGGTGCACCATAAGGATCCTGATTGAAATACCGTGGTAAAAACTCCTTATCCCTTAAGCGTGCCTGGCTCTCAATTTTTAAGACCAGGAAGGGCATCATGAGTGGCTTATAGATCTGCATTTTACCTCATCATGTGGCTGGGCCAGGAGACTCCACTCAGAGAAAGACACTGGTGACTTGTCAGGTCAGCCTGACTGCAGCTGTGTGCCTAAGTATAGGAGATGCATGACTGTGGACATTTCAGGGACAGGGCTGCCATCTAACTCCAGTGCCAAAACTGAGAATTCGTGTTTCTAATTTCTTGTGATCTTTAGGGAGCAATAGTGGTTTTGCACTATGCTCACGTTGCGCCTCTGTTCCTCTCTGCAGCCCTAGATCTTGACTGAGTGTCAAAGTGTAATGAGGTCGTGATTTACAAATAACATTTTTAATAAGGGTAATTGCTCTGTTGCTGATGCAAACACTCCTTTCCCTGGAGGACAGAGTTTTGTACTGAGTCGACACACAGCTCAAGGGGGACCTTGTGTGACTCAGCAGGGTCGAGGGCTCCTTCTGCTTCTCCCCTTGCTTGTGTTGAGGGGTTCCTCCTGTGAAAAGGCAGAGCACTCCGTTCCCCAGAGGCCCTCCTGGGCTCAGCGTGGGAGACACTCATGGAATGACCCACAAAAGTCCAGACACTCAGCAGATTAAATAATTTCTGACGGAGCTCTGCCCTTGCCCTGTTTGCTGCTGGACTGTGCTATGGAGTTCAGGCACAGACACTGGCATGGCCAGGAGGACTCCCAGGCATCCCTGCCTCTGTTCCTTCTTGCTCTCCACCTCTGCCAAAGGTAAGTCACTTGGACTGGAGAACAGAGCCCATTTCAACCTGGCCAGAAAGAAAAGGTGAAATTGTACCTGTTCCTCTACTAAACAGTGCTTGTTTCCATGAGAGGATTTGCTTGTTTCCTTCCATAGGAATACGCCTCAACCCTCCTGCTGAATGGCTATGAAACTCCAGAGGACTTAAAGGATCTACAGGAAAGCCACCTTATTGAACTAAATATTTCAAACCCAGAAGACAGGGCAAGATTGTTATCAGCAATTGAAAATCTCCAGGACTGTGACAGTAAGTGTTTAAGATTTGTTAAGAGTATATGCACTAGTATCTTAAGTAAAAGAGAGTTTAGATCAAACAGCTCCAGTAAAGATTTTTCTTTAATTTTTTTAAACAACGTTCTGCAGATAATTAAAATTTTTTTCTTCCTTCACTTCACCCCACACTTAAATCCTTATCCAAATTAGCTTTTTTTCTGTAGGAAAGTATTGAAAAAAAATGTTTATATACACTAATAGATTGTTTGCATTCTTCTCCCAAAATTAATCTAACTTGTGTTTCTGGTGAGCTTCCAAGAGTTGAACATATGGGGTGTGTATATGCACGTGTATTGATCACCATTTTTTTCTTCACTTGTTCTTTTTGTGGGGAGTGGAAAAGCTAGGATACAGACCAGGAAAAACTTTTCTTATTATATTTTAATGATACTTCCAGTCTGACTTTGAATTGTAAATAATTTATGTCAATTTTGTAGAAACTACAGCTAAGCTTCTACTTAATTAGACACTCAGCCAAAACAGGAGGTGTTTTCATCTTCATTAGTATTTGTGCATACTCCCCCTGTGCTGAGCAGTCATGTCATCAGATGTGCACTTCCAATTGAAAATCACAGGAAAGAGAGAGAAGAATAAACAATGTCTTCCTGGGATAGTTTAATACCAATTTTTGTCAGGCATCCACTTATTATCTCCTCAGTATCTAGGCAGCTTTCCATTATTTTGCTGAATGTTGGGGGTTTTTTGGAACCCCATTTGTACATTAAGTTGTTCCTCTTCTTATTCAGCTTCCCAAGAAAGGCTCTTGCAAACACGTTGGAGTGGCATTAGAAAGGTTTTCTTTGCCCTCCAGGTTCAGAAGTTCTTTCTGGTCTATAGCTTTGTGAGATGACAGGTTTGAAAAGAACTCTTGAAGGGCTGTCTATGTAGAAGCAATGATTGAAAGAGTGAATCTAGAAAAGGGTTACATTTTGCAGAAGTTTTATCACAGGGATCTGCCAGGAAGTCACCTGAATATATATATACTGAGTATAGTGTGGGTTTTTTTGTGGGAGCCAGCCTTGCTGCGCTTTCTGCCCCTTTAATTGTGAATGTTTTTCCGTATTTAACACCAGAAAAATAGTAAAGAAAAATGCTAGATTGTAATTTTGCAGTTCTGATCAGTGTGAAAGCCAGACTGAAACATAATGGTTTCTAACAGACCGCACCAGTGCCAAACTATTCTCTAGTGGTGAGAGTATGGTTTGCTATTTATATTTGCTGGGTAACAAAAAGCAGAGCAAGCAGCTTTCAATACTGAAGTTGTCTTAACACTTAATGTTCTACATGCACCTGTGTGAGAACCAAACTTAGCAAGGTCCTTACATGTCCCATATACTGAAAATAAATATATTCACCCTTATTATCCAAACT
Organism: Tichodroma muraria; assembly: GCA_013390105.1. Classification (NCBI taxonomy): domain Eukaryota; kingdom Metazoa; phylum Chordata; class Aves; order Passeriformes; family Sittidae; genus Tichodroma; species Tichodroma muraria. Next base: position 16,469 of record WAAG01058668.1, on the reverse strand, counting down.
AGGTTCTTCCTACATTGGCAGCATAGGATTAAGTCACTTCTCCAGGCAAAACAATGTCCCCTATGTTATCTGCATGGTAGTCAAACAGTTCAAATTCTGGTAACAGCTCTGGGAATAATAACATTAAATCTTATAAAGTGTTCCATGCTTCAGAGTCCATGACAACACTGTAGTCTTATTTAAAGAGATTTAATGAATATTTGTTTCACATGCACTTTAAATAGGTGTAGCAGATCTTTCCAGTATTCAAATTCAATCAAATAATTTTCTCAGAATTTATGAATGCTCACAGGGACCAGAACCACAACACCTTTTTGTGTCATGCCAGCTATAAGCATTCATTTAAATCTAGTTATAAATTTTGTAAGACTCGTGTATATTTTAAGGTAAGCCATGAGTAAATACTGTCCTAGTTTGATTCTTGAATCCTTGCCTTGGCTGGTTGCAAAGGGATCAGAGCATTTGTCACGAGACTGGTGGGGACAGAACTGAACAACCTGTTCCAGAAAGGAAGATACTAAAGACCAAAATGGATAGAAGCTATCTGTTAAGTTGTTATAACAAAAGACAGGGCGTCAAGATGATCTTGGGGATAAGCTCTGCATGAATCTGACGTTGTACGAATCATTTGACCTCTTTGTCCTTCTGTCAATCAAATTGGAAAATTGGGTTGAAAGAACTGGGTACTACTGTGAAAGTGAATTCTGCATCTGGACTGAACTTTCCTGGGTCAATATTGTTGTTTTTTTTCTAAATGGGCATGGCTCAGTCCAGCATAAATGATTTTTTAATTAAAATTGATTTTGTGCATTGCTTAGAAGTGAGCTGCATAATTACCCACAGCTACAACATAATCTGTTTACTGGCCAAGAGAATTCTAGACAGAATTTCAGCACTTTCCAGGTAAAATGTTCATTTTTTTAATATAAGCTTTATGAAAAAATAAGCTAAGACCATAAACTGTATTTATTGCTCTAGGCCCATCTTTCTCACAGAGCTTGGAAGACTTCCATGTCTCTGCACTCCATTCATGCTTCCATGAAGCACATGTTTGATTAATAGATGGAGAGTCAGGTATGGCCCAGAGCTGAAATACAAGGGTTTCTGAGCTTTTATGACAGTGCTATTACTCAGAACAGCCAAGTGTGCTGCAACATAGCCTCATTTTACTAGATCCTCCTATAAACGCAGTAAAACAAGATTTCATATTTCTTTAATGTGAAATCTGATCTTGTGAGATGTCCAGAGGTTTTTACAAGGCTTTTAATTTCTTTGTCATTCCTTGGCTTTTTCTTGACATTTATTGTATGTTATACTAAGTAATTTTTTCATGACACATACTCATGCTATATAATTCATTTTGTAGAATAAACATTTATTGAGTTTTCTAACCAAAAGACCTGCAGCAGTAGTTTCTACATTATGTGCTACTTAAAGCCATGCAAAATACAGGATTTTTGGCAGTAATATTTTTTTAATCTTACATTTGATTTAGACCTGAATGAATTTGAAAGAATAAATTTTACCCATCTTATACCATGAATTTAAAAAAGTAAGTTTTATTTAGCAAATGCTACCACACAGTGGTTTTTAAGCATATTTTTCTTTCTGTTTCTGCACTATCTTCTTTCTCCCTTTCCTGGGAGTCCAGGCCCGAATTCATAATCTTCAAGTACTTAATGTAGCAAGGCTATCCTAGGACTACAAGGATTTGTAAGTTCCTCATGACCTTCCCCTGCTTCTCAGACATCCTTTTAGATTTTCCATAAGTTGGTCAGATCTATATATTTTGGGAAAAAGTCTTGGTTTCCATGAATTCATGGCTGTGAAGGAAAAAAAAAAAAAAGGCTTTTTCATAAAGTATTTCTTAATAGCTCTCCATTCTTCTCCCAGATGGCTTCTAGACAGGAGATTGATGTCTGTGCTTTTGTAGGATGCTATTTTTAAAGTTAAGCAGTTGCTAGATGGTTAATGAATAAAGTAATAAAAGAAGTTTGGAACTTCTTTTCTTGACCGCTTCCCAGGACACACATTTTTGTGTGTGCAAAATCGGCTTGATTCTCTTCTCACACAGATGATTTAAATCAAGAGGTTCATCCCTGAAATCTGTTGGGTTACACTAGTCCAAAGCTGTTTTGAGCTAAAGAAAAATTAGACTTCATTGGTGCATACAGTTCATTTTATTGAAAAAAACCAAAAGGTGAATATGTGCAATTTGGGGGATAATATTTTACACTTAACTCCCCAAATACATTTCTTTAGCTTACTTTTCATATTTAAGTGCAGATCATACTTTAAATTCCACTACTAACACCACATAACATTTATTCTTTATTCATTGCTCTTGGACTGCAAGATAGGAGATAGATAAGGACACAACTTTTAGTTCTCAGTCACATTCCTTACATGAGAATCATGCACCAGGAGTTCCATTGTACACTGGGCAGTCCCTTTCAGTACGTGGGATCACAGAGCATCTTGTCAAGGTCAAATAGTGCTCAAAGACAATCTCCCCTTCTGTACTGTGGTACAACTCATTGGTCTGGACATAATATTGCCAGATTTCCCAAGGAAGCTCATCCTTGCATGAGTATTAGTATTTTCACCTTTTTTTTTTTCCAGGCACATCTGTTTGCTTCCAGATTTTAGATAAAAAAAGAAGCTTCTCATTTCTGTTTTCACCACAAGTTCTGACATCAGTTCAATAACCTTTCCCTCCCACAAAAGCTATGCCATTGATTTCACTGAATGCAATATTTTAAGCTGCATATCTGTAAATATCCACAAAATATTTAGTCTTTTGAATGCCCAAAGTACTGCACAAACCAGTTCAGGCTTCTCTGCATCTTTTGCAAGAGTTCCCGCTCTTAACTGCTTTAAAATTATCCTTTCTGAGTTTGATGCTTTGTGAGTTCTCATTTCATTTCCACACTTAGATGTCTAACAGGTACAGGTAGATGGCCCGTGTACCTACACAGGAGGTCTGGCTTCATCCTCCAAAACTCACTTTGTTCTTGTTCAGCGGGGCCCAGTGACAGGGCAAGGAGCAATGGCCATAAACTAAAACACAAGAAGTTTTATCTCAACGTGAAGCACTTCTTTACACTGAAGGAGGCAGAGCGCTGGAGCAGCTGCCCGGTCTGGAGTCTCCCTTTCTGGAGACATTCCAAAACCACCTGGACACGTTCCCGTGCACCTGCTCCAGGTGACCCTGCCTTGGCAGACGGGTTGGACCAGATGATTTCCAGAGGTCTGTTCCAAGTATCCTGTGCTTCTGTGATTTTGAGTCTTTAGTTATTGAAAGTTGCTCTCAGTCCGGCACGGCTGCACCTCCCGGGAGGGCAGACGAGTGACTCAGCCTAAAGCACGGTGCTCCTAGCCCAGTTCTCCTGGACATAACTCACAAAGGCAAACCCTCAGAGAGCACACATGAAGAAGTTTGGTTTGCTCTTGGGTGACCTTTTTGTCCAAGATAAAATCCAAGCCTCCTGCCACTCATCTGGTTTAAACTGACGTAACTGCACAGGAGTCAGAGTGACCTCTGGGCATTCTTGAGTTGAATTCCCTTAAACCCGAGCTTAAAGTGCTTCCCTAATCAGGACTTTAACCTCATTAGAAAGGGGAAAAGCGCTGGTGAAGGAAAGAAAAATCTATCTTTGCATGTGTCATGCACATCTAAGTCTTTGAATAACAAAAACTCATTTTAAAGGTCTAACTAGTGAGGAAGACACGGGATGCATCACACATCTCTTACCAAGGCTAAAGGCCTCACATTTTTTTCAGAAGTCTGAATATAATCCTACTGTCTAAAAGAGTACTGGAATATATGTGTCAAAGTGATGCATATCTTGAGCTCTTCTGGCCATATCATAGACAACAGTGTCTGAGAGCCATTTATCTTATGTGAAACTGCTTTACTGTAGAAAAATGATAGGACTTCCATTTGTTGATAAGATAGTTATTTCTGATGATTCCGCAACATCTAACGGCAGTTTAATTTTATCAATTCCTGTTTTCTGTGCAGCGTGGTTTTCTTCAGATGTCCAAAAGATCAAGGCAGCAAACCTACCTTTCCTAATGCAGAACTTGAGCATGTACATGTTAGAGAAAGGATTTAAGTAAAACAGAATAGAAGAGCCAAAAGCTTAAAAAAAAAGAAAAAAAGAGAAAAAGTTGCTTTGTTCTTCTCATGCAGCAACTTCTAAAATTGCATGCTATGTATTTTTATAATACTCAGCATCCTGTTAAAGTGGTTTACTAGTTACTGCATAACATTTAAGACTGCTTGAAAGAGGAAAAAAAAGGCACCAAAGTTTGCTTTCAATTTTTTCTTCCTAAAAATGGAGGGGGAGGGGTGTTCTTCCAACTTTTTCTGCTTAGAATGAAAAATAGAAAATATAGTATTTTTACTGTCTCAAACACTTAAATATTTTCAGTTTCCCATGTAAGAAAATTCAACTAGTTTTACAGGAAGTTTTACATAAATGTATGTCTTCTAAATAGAAATTTCTCATTTTCCTAATTGACCTAAATTCAGATTAAAAAAATATATATATATATATCTAATTTCTAGGCTTGTCTGTTCATTTTTTCCTGAAAAACACTAGGGAGACATTGATAAAAAAAAAATAAATTAGGATCTGTTGTTCACATAGGAACTGCTCAGATTATCTAGACAACCAGTTACAAGGCACTAATACAGTGACTGAGACCGCATTTTCCTTTTAATCCACTGGTTACTCGGTCTTCTTTCCATTGTAAAACAAACAAAGTGGACGGAGGCTCCTCTCTGACCTTGAAAATGTAAACAGGATTAGCACTTTTTAGGTCAGTGCTTGCCGGGGCAGCAGATGATGCTGGAGCAGCAGCATTAGGCGGCCGAGGGGATTAGGGGGAGGCAGCAGGGCAGGAGGGCTCCCAGTGCTGCACGAGGCTTGGTTCCCTTTGCCCTCTGGGACGGTGCTGCGAGGAGCTGAAGACACACTCGGGACAAGGCTTTGCTGGGGCATCGCTGCTGTTTGTGCTGAACTCCCTCCGCCGCCGCCGACAGCAGCGGGAATACCTTCACCAGCGTGATGCCTTTGTAATTCCTTCCTGACTTCAATCAGAAATCAATCGGACCCTACATGATCAAATATTTTCCCTGCAAAGAGAGAGATAACATTTGACATGACAAACTGTGTTCTGTAAAGTGAGAAGGAGATCAAACAGTTACAGATATCAATTAAATCTGCTGCGACGTGTACTCTTTCACGCAAGTGCAATTAACCACTAATTTATTTGGGAACGAGGTGGAACTTTTATTCCTTGGAAAGTATTTAAAGTAGGGTTTTTTTTTTTAATTATTATTCTAAATACATCTGGTTGTGCCTATACCCTCAGACTTTACTGAAAAAATAATTAAGTTGAAGGTTTGGATTCTTTTAAAAATCAGCTTAGTTTTTCAATTTATTAGGCAATTGGAAATTAGAAGATATTAAGCAGATTTAGTCAGGCCAAACAAATCTCAAAATGTTCCTCAATAAATCAAAATGCTTTGTGAAATAAGCTTGCTGAAATCCCACACAATGAAAACAGTCTCCAAAGAACAGTCTCTCCTGCTGTTCCATTTCACTCTAAAAGAGTGAAAATTTTCAGTCTTTCATTTTTAATTTATTCTGTGTTATTCTAGATAGAAATAAATCAAGATAGAAAAAAAATCAAATTTTAAATTTTTCCTATTTTTCCAGATGTTATAATTTCCAACAATTGAAATGAATTAAGTCAGTATGAGTGTTCTTTGTGGAAACTTTAAAATTCTAGGAGCTAAAATAAATTTAGATTTTGACATAGCATTAAATCCTTCCTATCTTCAGACTTCCATTCTGCCTGAACTTGAATTGAGACGGTTTAAATATGACTAAAGATCCAGAACTGACTGTTTAACCAAGGAGTAACAAATCTAGTGGAAGAAAGGAACTTTCTTTACAAAAGCAAAAAGGTACCATTTTTCTGAAGGGCTAAAAATCTGGAGCAAAACCATCTGTTTCCTCTGAGATATGTTCCCTATACTTTGTTTGGAAAGCCAGATACAGTTTGAAGTAAAGCTACAGCTACAGGAGGTTGATAACAGCACAAGAAAAAAAGTAGGAAATGGAAAGATTTATATTTTATAGTTTATTTTCTTAAGAAATTTACTGTGAGTAAACATGTACTTCACAGCCAGAGAACAGGAAGAAGAAATTTAAAACCAGTACATAAAAGAGTCATTATATACATGTATGTACTCCCTTGCTGAGCTTTTCTTGAGAGGTCTGTTGATACTGCCACTGAGTTCCAAATTTTTGAATTTGAACAGATTAGTCATACAACATAATTTGCCCTAAACAAGGGAAAATTATTTGCAAGATAATTTGCTTCTACTTGGTTTTGGAACCGGGTTCAAAAAACATACAGCAGAAATTAGGCATCTTAACTCCCTCGGAGGTTTCTGTGTTTTGAAAAGTAACCTTCTGGATATCAAGCTAAGCTTAGGAAGTTTCCATCAGCCACCCACTCCTGCTGAAAAGCTCGGTGCTTTAGAAAAGCTGGTTACCACGTCTTTGGGGCAAGCACTTCTGAAGGCCAGTGCATTCTCTGTCCCTGCAGGGAGCACATCAGGGGGTGGGGCTGCACTCGAAAGACACAGATCTGTAGTGCAGTGTGTTACAAACAAGGCACAGAGGGCTCCGTGCCCGATTCAGTATCCCGCTCCGGGATACACGGGCGGCAGGGGGAAAGGTTCCATCTGCCGCGGGCGCGGTGACCACGCACGGTGACTTGCACTGTGCACAGCCTGCAGGACCTCAGCATAAAGGATCAGGCCAAAGCCTCCAGCATTCGTCTCTGAGAAACATCTAGAAGGAAAAAGACCAACCTCGGTATCAACTCAGATGTTGTTACGCTCGTGTGATCATATTTTTAATTCTGTGATGCTGAGGTTTCTGTTTCTGATGGACAAAAGATATTGATGTGGTCATGTGTAGATTAACAGCTCTGTTTCCAAAGTTCTTCAAGATCAGTCATGCTGCTATCTCAGCTCTTTCCCAAGGTACTTGTGTTGATGATTTTTTCTTTCTTTTTCTGTTCTTTCTAGTTGAAGAACAGCAGAAAAGTGAGGGTGGTCAGGAGAACCAGAACTTAAGTCCTCAGCAGAGTTTTGACAAATCACAGTTAAATGACTGTCCAAGAGATTCTGGCTGTTACATCTCATCAGAAAATTCAGATAATGGTAAAGAAGAAGCAGACCCAGAAACCCTGTCTGACATGGTGCAGTCAATAACAATCAGTGAGTCAAACTGATTCGGTCCTGCTGCTCTTCTGCAGATTTTCAGAAAAGGCAATCACATTTGTCAGTATGATGGCACAGAAGCAGAACACAAAATATTCTCAGCACTGAAGATCTGCTTTTTTCTGATTCATGTTGCGCTAAACTGTTTCATATGTGGACACCTGATAGCTAAATGTTAGTTGACAATAAGAATTTCACGTTTTTCTTTTCAATGAATCCACGGGTATTTCCCTGAAAACGTTTATACAAAAGTATTTATAAATATTTGTACAGTGAATGCATTTTCTATAATAGTAGAGAAGTTTTTTAGGTAGTGGTTCAAAATCTGGAGATGTTAATTTCTGGAACTATCCAAAATGTAAATATTGTACATATTTATTTCAAAAATATATGGATTAATCACACTGTTTCTATTTTCAACTGCATTTTGCTAATTTGTGTACATAATGTATTTTCTTTGATATATCATCATAATAAAAATGTGGATATCGTCACACCCTAATCTGAAAAGTACCAAGCCAATACTCACTAATATTAAAACTGTTTCACACAACTTTTCTCCAAAATGAGTTCTAAAGTAGACTGTCATTTCCTGTACTTTTTCCTGAAGGCATGAAGAGAACTGTAGGGTGAATCTGAATTCAGCTTTCTGTGGTCCTCATCTTGTGGAAGAACGGAGCCATCCAAATGGACTATGCAGTGGCAGTTTTTTTTGGTTCTTTTCACGCCTGTTCTCATTTGTCCCAAGCATTATACAGAGAACTCAAACTTAGAGAAAAAAACCATCAGGATCAATGCTATGCTTTTATGATAACGTTTTGTGAAGATGTTGCCCTTTGTGTGTGGTGTGAAGTTTGTTAATAGAGTGTTTGTATACAGAATTCAGAAGCTAATATGGCAATTGTACATGACTGTCTTTCATACGAGATTTTATTGTCTTTTCCCAGTATATTTCACACTGGAATACACATTTTAACCGCCTGTCTTCTTTTAGAGTACTTCCTTCAATAATAAACAGAATCATGTGTTTAAGCCCTTTAAAAATACTTGATTTTTAATGTGGTCATTACATTTCAAAGACTGCTGCCTTCTAAGACTAACACAGTAAATAGTAATTCCCCTGTGCATTTTTAGCATGCATAAGAATCCGTGTATCAAATCAATAGAGAGACTTTTTGCTCAGTCATTCGTCACACAGTTTTCATAATTTAAGGCATTTTGCATTTATGTTAAAAAGTTTCCACATATTGCTGACAGCTTGAAAGAAAATCACCTTCAGAAGAGATGAAACACAAGAAGTTCCACCCCAAAAAGAGTATTTCTGAAGGAGCTATAAACAAATGGAAAGCTTTTCTCCCTTTCTCTTTTCCCCAATGTAAGTGTTTTCTGTACTTTTCATTACTTCTCAAAAGACTACTGCTGTCAGACTCCTAATATACAAATCTGCTTTGAAGGCTGTAGTATAAAAATTGCAATTTTAGAAAATTACATTAACAAAATTTCAAAGATTTGGAGTGAATTAACTCTGTTTAAAAAAATACACCATAAAGGGAGCTACTATAGTTTGTTTCTGGTTTTAACTTACTTTTCATACCAGCAACAAATGTCATCATTTAGCAGCAATGACCCCATACTGCCAGGCATGGTGGGATGCCCAACCATTGGTGGGATGAAGGATGTGAGAGCTTGTATCAAGCAGCTATATTTGTTTCCTAATGCTTTTCCAGCTAGTAGTGCATCATGACATGCAGTACTGACGTTACTTAATATGACTTCTGAAATAATGGGTTTGAATTGGCTTCTATCATCTCATTCTAGAGAAGGACTAAATTCAGCTTGAATTCCTCTCAAAGGGGCTTATCTTTTGGCTTTTGTGGCAGAGGCACTTAGTCTTCAGGTTCTGAAGACATCTGAGAAATTGCTGAACCTGTAAAAGTATGTTGAGGTGAGCTTAAATATGCTCATGACTGTCAAGAAGCAGCTAAGTTTGCTGGGCCAAGGACTAACAACCACAGAGACCAGAGCTGTGCCCTGGTATAAATACTCTGAGAAATGTTAATTTGCACAGGTTTGCAAATGGAAATAGGCCTCCCTAGCCAGCTGCAGTGAGACAGGCAAAGCTTTCAACAGAGCAAAATAGCCAACAGCTGCTATATTTTACAGGAATTAAACTCTGCCTATTGGGCTGATGGCAAGGGGATACAGGTGTGAGGTTAAGTAGCTGGGAACGAAGGGCATGAGTTGTAACCACTCTGATCTTTAATCAGTAAGGCCTTGTACAAAGGGCTTCTTATTTAGAAAAATATATCAACTGAAAGCTTGTTTGAGACTTGTAGCTTCCTGCGAAGGCAAAGCAGATTAGATCTCAAACTGTGACACTTCCGCTCTCTCACACCGTTCTGAGAAAAAGAATGAGGAAATTTTGTGCCATAAAGAAAAGAATGTGTTTCCTACAAAAAGAAGACCCAACTTGCTTTCCTCTCTCGACGGTCTTGTTAACCACATTGATCATGGGTTAAACTGTTTGGAAGCATTTCTTCAACTGTGCTTAACTGCTGGCTAATCTGAATAAAAGGTTATTCCAGGAACTCTTGGACAAAGTCTGGTGGAGATCATAGTGACTTTCAAGTAATCTTTAAAATGTCCCTGAGATAGGGAAGAGAAGAAAGCAGTAGAGGTTTTGTTCCTCTGTGTCACTTGCTCGAGAGTGTCACGTCCCTTTTCATTTTTTATTAACCTCCCTCTACATTTAAGGAGGGCTAAAACATTTGCAAGTCTCTTATTTGGAGCCTGTTCCCTGCGGTTACAAAGAGATGCAAAACCAGTCAGTAATAGCAGAGGCAAAGCTAACGAGGGCAGCCCTTCTAGCCTGTAGGCAGTGGGGATTTCCTGCCTGCACAGGGCTGTGGTGCAGGTGCAGCAGACTCCCCCAGGGCTGACTACTGACACGTGTGCTGCTGCTGCCCACAGCACAAAGCCACAACTCAGCCTTTAGTGAGCCCCACAAAAATTCAGGTGCTGGCAGGCCTCCTCCTTCCCAAAGCAAAACCATCTCTGGTCAAAGTGCTGCCCCATGCTCAGCCCCATGTGACTGCCACCCACAGCTGGCATCATATTAAAGGAGGGCTGCTCTACCATCCAAGAGAGGAGCTGAGTGCCAGGCCAAAGCCCTACGATCCATGTGGACTAGCCTGCAGATCCCAGGAGGCAGCATCCTGCTCCCCAGAGTTTGTGACAGCACTTCTGTAAGTCAGTGTGCATGAATGCAGCAGCGTAGGGGCTAACAGCGAGAAGGGGTTTGCTTCCATTTTGCTGAGGTGCCTGTGAGCACAGGAAGAACAAACAAGAACGTGGGCAGTTCTGTGGAAATTCTGGAGAAGATTCATCTCTGATGGGCTCAACCAACTCCAGGCTGCCAGCTGGACTTCACAGCACCCACATGACCCTGAGCTCAGACAATTTTTCACCCACCTTACCACTCAGTTTTCCATCCCATACCTCACCAGTTTTACCCCTGAGTGTCTGGTCTGTGATGTGCAGAAGCCCACAGCTCATCAGCTGCGATATAAAGGACGCCTTTGCACTGCACCACTTCCTCCCACGTAGTGGCAATTGAAATAATTTCTGGCATTGTCATGGAGCTGCATCACACTGGTCGACCCATTTGTAAAGAAGGCTGGTGCACAGATAACAAGGCAATATTGAAAGAATAAATGGGTGCTGTGAAACAAACAGGCCAGTTTGTAGATGCCGCAGTGTTCACAGGATGAGTACAACCTGCCCCTTGCCTGGAAATCAGCTTTTCCCTCAAGTCAAGGCCAGTACAGTTCTTTCTGCCCACACAAGCACGCACAGATCAGTGGCCAACAGGCAAGTGAAGATGTGCCACAGACTGGTCCAGTGCCTTGGGTCACAATGGCAGCTTGGTATCTGTCCTAAGACAGCTTTGATAGCAGTTGTGAAACTGAGTCGTAGTGTCACAGATGCCTGAGCCTTTTGTCATGTCAGAGAGAAGCAGCCTCCACGTGTCTCAGCATGGCAAGCACTCTGCCTTTTTCACAGCTCAAAGATGAGGTTTTGGGCTACGTTAGCTGAGTAGATTATTTGCATCGTGCTCTGTCTGCTGGCTGCATATGTTGTAGTACTGCTCTGTGCAATGACACCCTTTGTGCAGGTCCAGGAATAGGTGACATAGGATGGTACAAGTGTATATATCCCTTTGGTCTAAGAGCTCCTGCACAAGATGTTCATTTGTGTCCTTGATCCTCAGTTCCTGGTAGGCAATGAGCAGATTTTTGCCGACAGCTGAGGGGAACGAGGAGGAGGCTATAATATGGCTGTATGGAGCATTCAGTTTGTATGTCCCCAGTATTACATGATAAACCCACCAACCTGCAGCTCCTCATCTGCCTGTGATTTCCTGAGGATTGGCCAGAGGACTGACACAGGCAGGAATCCTTGCTACAGGCACAGGCTGGAATCCTTGCTGCAGGCTGACAGCCCTTAAACTGAACCCAGTTTTGGGGTTCCCAGCACAGGAAGGAGTTGTTGGAGCCAGTCCAGAGGAGGCCACCAAGGTGATCAGAGGGATGGAGCAGCTCTGGTGTGAGGAAAGGCTGAGAGAATTTTCAGCCTGAAGAAGAGAAGGCTTTGGGGTGACCTAATTGTGGCCTTTCAGTACTTGAAGGGAGCCCACAGGAAAGATGGAGAGAGACTATTTACAAGGGCTTGGAGTGACAGGACAAGGGTGAAAATGGCTTCAAGCTGACAGAAAGTAGGTTTAGATTAGATATTAGGAAAAAATTATTTGCGGTGAGGGTGGTGAGGCACTGGAACAGGTCCTCAGAGAAGCTGAGGATGCCCCATCCCCCGAAGTGTTTAAAGCCAAGTTGGATGGGGCTCTGAGCAACCTGGTCCTCTGAAAGGTGTCCCTGCCCATGGTTGAGGGTTGGAATAGATGATCGGTAAGGTCCCTTTCAACCCAAAGCATTCTGTAGTTCTATAATTCTATGATTCTATGATTAACTGATCCTAGAGGAAGGGCTGGTCTATTCACTGCAAAACAAATAAAAGTGGTTTCAAACCTTCTATTTTCTCCTGGCTAGGAAAGGCCAACAAATGCCACTACAGACACATGGGCAAAAGGGGCTGGAGAACAGTAATAAATTCAGGGAAACACAGCTGTTGAATCTACAGAGTTGCATCATGTATGCATAAACAGCACTCATTGCAATAAACATGAATTATGTATTCAGGGAAATATGTAAACTCTAGAATGAGGACACAGGTGGGAGGAAGTCCGTGGAAGGCTTGGAGGGTCTTAAAGGGTCATTTTATTTTTTGTGGCTAGGCAGAATTATGTCCAACATGCTCAGAAATCCCTGCTAGGAATGAGAACTGTCTGCTGACAGCAAAAGCACAGAAAATCTGCCTGTGCCAAGAAGTCATACACAAATGAAGGACAAGAGGGCTGGAGGGCAAGTGGTGTTCCTTAACAGTTCACATACCTTGGCTGCTTAATTTAAGCCTGGCCAGTGTCCCACAAAGTGCGTGTT
>WAAG01058655.1:2336-27804 GCA_013390105.1 Tichodroma muraria | reverse complement strand
GAAGCCCTCATAGGAAGATGGATTTTAATACAAACAATGCTTTATAGTGTGGCTTGACTGATAAGAGATTCAACAAAAATAGCTTAGATTATGATTTATATAGGGAAAACACATTTCTTTCTAAATCATGTAGAACAAAAAGGGAAGGAACAAACAATGAAAGGTGATAAAATGGAGAGAAGGAAAAAGATTCAAGCACAGTGTTTGGAACTTTGGTACAGAATTGAAAATATTACTCTGTGAAACAGCGCAAATAGTGATTCCATATGTGTAGAGAGCAGTAAATTAAGTAGTTTCCAGGAATATTAGGTTGAAATATTCATGGCAAATTTCACAGCATAAAAACATTATTCTCTTAGTTTTACTAGCTTCTTATGGCCACCACAGTGGCAGAGAGTCAGAGACTGTCACTAACTTTAGATATAGATGCACAACACAGGAATAAAAATTGCAGTAGGGTAAGTGATCTAGAGAGTTAAAAGAAATTATTTATATAGTTGTGCAAATACAGCTTGTAGAAATCACTAGGTTTCCACGCAGCTATTTGGAAGGCTGGAGCAGAAAAAGGATTTCTGAAGGGACTTCCTGCCAACATGGCTACAAGGACACAGGAAAACTTCCAGGGGGGAACCAAAAATATTTGTGAATTTCCAATTCCTGTTTCTCTGTCAAGCTGCCCGTGAGGATATAAAGGATTGTTGTATGCAGAAAAATCATAATCATATGTACCAGGGCACATATGAACATGAGGGCAGCTCAAAGAGGTGACTGACACTTGGTGAAAGCAGGCAGGTCAAACTGCTTTTCCATTGTGCTCCTACAGCAGATTTCATTGGAGTTAGGAATTGCACAGTAGAAAACATATCTATCTGGTTGAAAATTCAAGACACAGCACCTGTATTTTTTCCTTGAGCTGAACTGCAATTGTCACAGAAAAAGGAAAAAGGGAAAAAGAAAAAAGTCCCCAAATTTGCAGATTTGCAGTTTATTTGCAATAAAATCCCATTAGACACTCTATTTTTTATTCAAAATGCTCTGTGAGCGTTTGTTTCTTACCAGACAGGAAAGCAAGGTATCATCTGAAGTTTCCTTTGCCTACTCAGACAACTGAGTAACCAGTGAATGTTCCAAAGGCTATGGGAAAGCCGCTGAAACATACCAGTTACCAACAAACCTATTGGCTGCATGACTCCTGTCACAGGCTGTAGAGACCACAAGTGGGATGAGATGAAACTCTTTCAGCCAATATGATTCATATCTGCCAAATGCACCTGTTACAGGCAAACCAGGTGTTATCGGCACTTAACATTTATGATTGCAAGCTACTGACTCGCACAACCATAAAGCTTTCCTTCTAAGCAGTAAAGATGTTCCAGCTTCCTCTATGAGCTTTCTTTTCTATTTTAACTTGTTTCAGTTAATGAAGTGAATTCGAAGCAGAGAGCATTAACCAGTCTTTGAACGCTCCAGTGTTGAGAGAAGGGTGGGGGTTTACACACATCACCCCAGTTTTGCATTTCTCTCTATCCCAGATAAATTCACCCTTGTGGGAGCATTATCGGCAAAATCAAAGGGGAGGAAATCAGCTGTATATTTGCCTTTACTATTCGGCTAAATCCCAGTGTGAGATTTCAAAAATAAAGCACTAATGGACAGCATAAAACTGAAAACCTTTCAGCAGGGAACCAGTACTCAGAGACTCCAGGCCTGGTTCTGGCATTGACTTACCACTTGACTTTGAATCCACTTCTTCCACAGCTTTACCTCCAAGCTTTTAATGGAGGAACACAATAATTACCTACATTGGAGGAATTTTATGAAAATTTAGTAATTAATTCCTCTAAAGTGTTTGGAGCTCCCCAGATATACTGCTTCACAGGTGGGAAGCATATGCTTTTGTAAGGACAGCATTATCAGAAAAGAAAAACACCTTTAAGTGGCCAGAAAATTGCTTAAACATCTTGAAAACAAACAGTTGCCAAAATTAAGCATTAGACACTGGTTTTATTGTTGCACTATACTAAACAAGGACTTTATTGCTTCAAAGTCGTTTCTTGCACGACCTTCTGCTACTGCTTTCCTTTCATCTTTGATAAAAAGCGCTCAGCAGCTTCTAGTCATGTTAGCACTACTGCTGCTTGTTGTGCCTGTATACGTATAAAATGCCAGAGAGCCTGCAACAGCTTCCCATTGTAAATGTTGACATGGACATTTTTATCACTAACCCAGCGACAGAAACTGGGTGTTCCAGATGCAGTGGGAATGTGGTGGGTTTGCAAGATTACCAGCAGGTTATAGAGATGGAACCACAGGCAGGAGACTGAGGGACATGATTATACCCCTCTGCTTGGTTTGAACCACATCTAAATGCTGTATCCAGTTTGGGGCACACACCCCAACACAGGAGAGATGGTGACAAACAGAAGCAAGCTCAGCAGGGGACACTGAGATGGTTGGAGCTGGGTGATTGGTTCTGTGCGAAGCTGAGGGACTATGACACTTCCAGCTTGGAGCAGGGACAGCTTCAGGAGCACTCTAACAGCAGCCCTCCACCACCTACGAGGCGATCAACAAGACTGTGGAGAAGGGCTCTTACCGGTGGTACACAGCAAAAGGCTTGAGACACAAGAAGCAGAAGTTGAAACAGAAGAGCTACAGACAGAATAAAAAGAAAACCTCCTTCCCTATGAAGACAGTGGGACCAGTCACCCAGACATGTTGTGCAGGCTCTGTCCTTGGAAGTTTCCAAGCCCTGATGGGATAAAGCCCTGAGGGAGCTGATTTAAGCTCATAGTTGAGCCTGCTGGGAGCTGGAGGTTGGACTGAGGCCACCTGCCTGACCGGTGCAATGAGCTTGTCATTCTTTGTTAGCTCCAAGCCTTCGTCTGACCAACAAATCACCCAAAAGCCTGTAGAGAAAATATTAATATGTCTTCCCAGAAGAAGATAGACACATATGTTTTCAAAAAGCAGGATATGTATGAACACAAACAGAAGTTTAGGACAATCTGTGACTTGTACACACTTGTAAAAATCTCTGTTAAAATCCAGACATAAAATATCACTGTTAGGGATCATTATATGATCCCAATATCATTATCATATATTATCATTATATGATAATGAACTAAAATTATGCAAATTTTAAAAATATGCTCCTTTAGAAGTTATCTTTTCTCACCATGGCAAACATCCTTCTCCTTCATTCATAAATTTCTGCTGTTCTGCCAAGTCATCCAAAGTTTTAAAAGTATATTTTTTCACACATGAAAAAAAGGATAAGGCCTTTATCAAACTATTTGGTATTTAAAAAGTTATTCAGGAAAAGAGAATAGTTGTCGGATGCAACACTTTATTTGAGAAGAAAAAAATTTGAAAGGAAAACTTATGAACAACATGCACGTTTTTTATATTCTTGCTCAACCATTTCTATTCCAATTGCAAGGTCATTTAGCAAAAGCAAAAATTAAAAAGGAAAAAAAAATTTAATTTCTTGAAAATGAAAATATCTTAAAGTGCTTGAAAGTATTCTAAAAGCACCCCATATTATTCTCACATATCTTAAATCTATTTTTTCAAATAGTTCTAGGATTGTGCTCTAGGATTACTAAGGCTAGTCCATCTACTTTCTTGTAAAGGACCCAAAAGGATGTCCCACTCCAGTTGCAAGATAAATAGATAAAAAGCCAATGCAGCCATTTACTTATGTTATTAAAGTCAACAAATCATTACAAATTCATCAATAAACTTTAATTACTTTATATATAACTCATTGGGAGTGCATTGAATTAAAATATACTATAGGGTCACATGAGTTACACCTAAATTCAAATACTGCTATGATACAGCCATCTGTACGTATATTTCAACCGAAATTCAGAGTGTTCAAAAATTCATAACATGCAAAAGGTCAATTTTTGAGACATTGATAAGAAAAGCCTGTCATACCATGTTTTGGTTGTTTGGGTTTTTTGCTGTTTGCACATCTATTCATCAAATAATGGCTTTTCAAATTATACTACCATTAGGTATATACACATCATCTGAATTCATTTGGGTTAACTGAATTTGCCCAAACAAATTCTCTCCCTCATTTTCCCTGTGGGCATTCCCTCTAGGCTGAGCTCTCACACCTCTGAGGGACAAAGGAGGTCACACAGCAACGACAACACATTCTCCAGGAAGAGCAACAACCCCAGCTGCATGTTTGCCATTTCTCATCCGTATTTTCTGCTGAGGTTGCAAAGCATGCGCAATTGCTGCTTCCTCTTTCTCTTCCTCCCACACAGCATTTGTCCCAGGCCCAGCAACAAACTTAGCAGGTGAGGACAGTGAAGGCTGCTCTCCAGTTGTGCTTTCTGCCCAGCTATCATTTTTGTCCCTACTACACTCCCCCAGATAATTTGCATTTTTCATGCTCAGCAGTCATAATAATAAGGCAAGAGAAAGGAATAAAGGCATTTTGCAATAAATCTTAGTAAACATTTGAGCCACTGTGGTCTAGTGGTTAAAATCTCCCTCTATTTTGAATAGGCTCCTATGTTAACATCTAAGCACAAGGCTTAAAGAAATGCATTTGGGACTCACTGTTACTTTTTCACCAAGCCTTTTTTTTTTAAGTTCACATGTTCCTTAATAGGGAATTTCACCTTGGTAAAAACTCAAGCTTGGAAAGCTCCAAATAGCATAAGGAAAACAGCTCAGTGTTTAGCCCATAGTATACATGAGGAATGTGGAAACATTAGGACTAGACTGCACCCTGACTAAACAAAACAATAAAAGCCTGAGAACTTGCGACACATCTACCAACACTTCTACATTGCTAATGACAGCAATTCTGTTCAAAGGATTCTGTGCCTCCCATGCAGGCGTAGCTGAGGATATCCCACCTGGTTTTCCTTTGTAGTAAGAGTGATTGCTTAAGCAGCTCTCAGAAAGGCTTCCAAACAATCCTTGATTAAGAAGACAATATTATCTATGGTATTGTCAACTCTAATTTTCAAACTCATCACCACAATAAAAATATTTTTTTCCTTTTATACCAGAACTGACCAGTGTTTGGCACCCCTGAAAGCACCTTGGCTAAATAGGAAGCTCTTGGAGGAACTCAGGGAAAAAAAGAGTTATTGACCTTTGGAAGAAGGGGTAGGCAACTCAGGAAGACTACAAGGATGTTGTTTGGTCATGTAGAGAGAAAGGAGGAAGCTCAGCTAGAACTCAGTCTGGCCACTGCTGTGAAAGATAATAACAAAAGGGTTTAGAAAACCATGAACAACAAAAGAAGGGTCAAGGAAAATATCCATCCTTTACTGTACACAAGGGGGAACATCGTCACCAAGGACAGGGAAAAGCCTGAGGTACTTCATGCCTCTTTGCCTCAGTCTTTAACAGAAAGACCAGATATCCTCAGGGCAACCCGAACTGGTTGACAGACACGCAGAGAAAAAAGCCTGCAATCCAGGAGGAAGTAGCTAATGACCAGTTGAGCCACTTAGACACAAGTCTGTAGGGCTGGAGAGGATTCACCCGAGGAATACTGGCTGGTGGAAGGACTTGCCCAGCCACTCTCCAACATTCATCCTCAGTGCTGGTTAACTAGGGAGGTCCCAGATGATTGGATATCAGCAAATGTGACACTCATCTACAAGAAGGGTTTGAAGGAGGATTCAGGGAACTACAGGCTTGTCAGCCTGACCTTGGTGCAAAGGGAGGTCATGGGGCAGATAAACTTGAGTGAAAAAACATAGCAAGTACATGACAACCAGGGGATCAGGCCCAGACAGAAGGGGTTTAGGAAAACCATGTCCTTGATTGACATGATCAGGCTTGAACAACCTGATCTCCTTTTATGACCAAGTGACCCAGCTGCTGGATGAGGGAAAGGCTCTGAATATAGCCCACCTGGACATATGCCTTTGATACTGTCTCCCACAGCATTCTCCTGGAGAAACTGCCAGGCCATGGCTTGGACAGG
This sequence comes from Tichodroma muraria, assembly GCA_013390105.1. Taxonomy (NCBI): domain Eukaryota; kingdom Metazoa; phylum Chordata; class Aves; order Passeriformes; family Sittidae; genus Tichodroma; species Tichodroma muraria. The sequence continues at coordinate 21,830 of WAAG01058655.1, read as the reverse complement.
TGCACTCTTCACTGGGTTACAAACTGGCTGGACGGCTGGGCCCAGAGAGCGGTGGGGAACGGAGTTCATCCAGCTGTGGGCCAGTCGCAGGTGGTGTTACTCTGGGCTCAGTGCTGGGGCCAGTCCTGTTTAATATCTTTGTTGATAATCTGGATGAGGGGATCAAGTGCACCCTCAGTCAGTTCATGGGTGACATGCAGGCACGTGTGTTCACCTGTTGGAGAGTTGAAGGCTGGAAGGCATCCTCTGGAAGGCTCTCCAGAGGCATCTGGACCAGCTGGATCAATAGGCTGAGGACAGTGGTATGAGGTTCAACAGGGCCAAGTTCTAAGTTCTGCACTTGGGTCACAACAGCCCCATGAAGGGCTACAGGCTTGGGGAACAGTAGCTGGAAAGCGGCCCAGGAGAAAAGGACCTGGGGGTGCTGGTCAACATCAGCTGAACAGGAGCCAGCTGTGCCCAGGTGGCCAAGAAGGCCAATGGCATCCTGGCCTGGATCAGCAATGGTGTGGCCAGCAGGAGCAGGGCAGGGATTGTCCCCCTTTACTCAGCACTGGTGAGGCCACACCTGGAGTGCTGTGTTTGGTTTTGGGTCCCTCACTACAGGAAGGACATTGTGGGGCTGGAGCGAGTCCAGAGGAGGGCAATGAAGCTGGTAAAGGGTCTCGAGCACAAATCTCATGAAGAGCAGCTGAGAGAGCTGGAGGTGTATAGCCAGGTGAAAGGGAAGCTCAGGGTAGACCTCTACAACTCTCTGAAGAGAGGGTGTAGCCAGGTGAGCATTGGTCTCTTCTCCCAGGGAACCAGCAACAGAACAAGAGGAAAACCTTCAAGCTGCACTAGGGATATTCAGGTTGGACATTAGAAAGAATTCTTTCACTGAAAGGGTGGTTGAGCATTGGAATGGGCTGCCCAGGGAGGTGGTGGAGTCACTACGCCTGGAAATGTTCAAGAAATGACTGGACATGGCACTTAGTGCTGTGGTCGAGTTGACAAGGTGGTGTTTGGTCAAAGGTTAGATTCAACAATCTTGGAGGTCTTTTCCAACATTAATGATTTTATTTGGTGAAAACACCAAGGTTCAAGCCCTTGGCAATGAAGCAGATAAAGAGCCCTTCCACTGTCCTCCACCCCTGTGGCCAACATGATTCAGTGACATTACCACACATGGCCTTTGACACTTCAAGAAGGGCTCGGAACTCCCCAACCCCACTGCTACTCCTACACGTTTGTTCCACCACTATAAACAACTTCTGAAACCCAAAATACTTGCTATGTGAGGCTTTGGGCTTAACAGCACTGCAACAATCTCTTCACACTCATGTATTAAAAGTTCCAACAGCTCCCGTTATAGAGGAATTCCCTGTCTGCTCAGAATAAAAGATGGAGGGGAACAAAGGTGAATGGTTACAGAAAGAGTGAAAAATAACAAGTGAAAAGGCAAGAGAGAAGATGTGATTAGACAAGCCAGTGGTACAGATTCCCACTTTGCTACCCATTTCTTCCAAGAGCCTGAACCAGTTCTGGGCTGCAAAGTTCGAAGGCCCTTTGAAATTTAAGAGAGTGCCGTAGTTCCTGAGGAGCTCTCCACAGATTGTCAGGCAGTCTCTGCTTACCAGGACACCCATCCACCTGGTCTTACAATTTCAGCTCTCTAAGAAGCTCTACACATTTTCTCCAGTGTCACCACTTAAAAGAAGCTCCCTTGCTGTACTACAGCCTGCTAAAATATCTGCAACTATATCTGTAACTTCCCTGGTGCTTCTCAGAGTCAGAAAATACCAAATGTCCTTTGGGTGTTCTTGCTTGTTTTAATCCTTGGCACAGCATCCCTCCACTCGGCCTATGCCACCTCCCTGTTACCACTGAGATTTGTCCCAAATACCCACATCAACATTGCTCCCAAGGCTGACACAGAAACAGTATGTGCAAGCCACTTCTCAAAGGTGGAAGCTACAGCAGACTCTGCAAGTGAGGTCACAGGTGGTGCACATGGCTGAGACGACCCCTGCAAGACTTCACAGCTCCAGCAGCATCTCCAGAATTAAAGCAAGCTCCTTTTGGCATTGCAAGACAATGCAGTATTGTTAAAGAATAAGGTACATGTCCCAATTTCATCCTCAGCGCTTTTTAGAGAGCTTGACCCAAGACTGCTACGTAAAAAGAAGTATGGATAATCTGGGTGTCCCAAGGAGATGCAGAGGGGAAGTATTTGTATCTTTAATAACAAGCTGAAGAAATTTGATCTCATGGATTATTACTTTTTCTTATTTACTTAATTATATAACAGACTTTGAGAGGAAATAAAAGCAGCATTTTTATTTAGTGCTCAGACTGTGTCAGAATAAAGGTAAAGTGGAAATCAACAGAGCACAGGAGAAGAGTCAAGAACAAAGACAATGTCAAGTGAGGCCTCCATGAGGAATTCTGCCATTACACAGTCTGGGCACATCCTGAAAGAAGATTTGCAGAGTTCCGTTGTATGGAAAGCTTCATTTCTCAACAGCTTGTCCTTCCATAAACTTCTCTCTTTGCTTTTGGAACCCATTTATACACTCAGCAAAATGAAATCTACACTAACTCACTCAATTTAATTTTGCAATGTGTGAAAAAGTACTTATTTTTTATTTAAATTTACTGCCAGCTTTGTTGGGATTTTTTGTTTGAGTTTTGTTGAGGCATTCATTGTGGCTTTTTTTTGGTATTGTTTTAATAAATAGTGCATACTAGTTTTCCTGTGGAAAAAATGGGGATTCACTGCCTCTTTGTGACCACCTCTGTGGCAGTCACAACTGACAGACCTCTCACATTACCTCTCAATCCCCTTTCTCAAGCTGAGGAGCCCCAATGCACTGAAACCCTAGTTCCCCTTTTCCATACCTCATTTCCAGCTTTCGCTCCCCATCGTTTAACCAGCTGTTATCCCACAAAAGAGCTGTAGCTGCCTTAGTTGTCACGAGCCTTTGGCTATAGCCCTGCCAAAAGGTGTCTGGAAATCCAAGTCTGATGCAGTGATACACACACAGGCAAGCAATGCAGTAGGCTACCAACAATGAATCTATAGAGCAAAATGTGCAGTGCCAAGGATCTGCCATGCACACAAATAAATCAAAAGTATCAGCAGTCTAGTCTAGTGGACTGATTAGCAGTGCTCTCCTGGAGCACATCTGGTTAATTTTATTCAAAGGATGTTCATTTTTTATAATGCAAGATCTGTCTGCCATGTGAACTACAGCAAGGTAAGTGGGGATTATCTGGAGATTTGCCTCAGAAGTGCACTCCTTATCTGAATTAACACACCTGCATCAAAACATCCCCTATGAACTGGATGCACCTTCAATTCAGGTTGGTTCATAAAGCCAAAGAATGCTGGATTTAGGAAGAGCATCATCTTTACCCCAAAAACCCCCTAAATCAGTATGTCTCCCTTGATACATATGAATCCACCTGTTTATTTTGTGAATTTTGTGAATTTTTATTTTGTGAATTTTGGCAAATTCTGTGAATTTGCCTCTTCTTATTCCTCTAGTACTAACTCCGCTAACAAATTACATGCCACAGCCTCTATTTTAGCATTTCCTTTTCCCAGTTGCTCTGGAATTCTCCATGAACACTGATGGGTGCTCACGGTCTACAAACTTTTTTTACTTATTTACTTTAAAATTCATTCTTGTAGTAGTTCACATTGGGATAGCTCCTTAGATTTCCTTCACCAAAAAACAAACAGAAAACAAAAACTTTTCTCTAGAAACATCTAGTACAAGTTCACATAATACTGTTTCTTAGTCTTATCTTTTTGAACTCAAACAGTATCAAAAGATTTCTTGGTTTCTGTTTCTAATTATCTGAAAGGATTTTGCTGTGACTTTCTCCCCAGTCCATTTTTTACGACTTTAGTGATCAAACCAAAAAGACTAAATATTTATCAGAACTTATGGTCTTTTCACTTTTATTCTATTGGATATGACTCCCGATTTTTGAAAAAAACATCTTCTTCTTTCTAACAGACCGCTGTAATTTGTTATTTGCACATACCATCTTTGTCATGTTATTATTGGTATTTATTTAAATCTTCCTTGACATGGATACATATTTACTCTTAGTTTCTACTAACAGCACAATTAAAGAGCCTTGATGTCATTTCAAACAGCTTGTCCTTCTAGCTGTTTCTCTTATTTTTCTCTCAACACACACTGTCACATCATTTAGGTCCACTTTTTAAAGCCACTTTACTTGATTTCTTAACTACCAGTTTGATGCTGAATTTGAAGTCACTGTGGTTCCTACATTTGTTTAATTTAATAAAGATGAGATATATAATGCTTTCTTTGGCATTCCCCTTAACCTCTGCCATATGGAATAAAAATTTTATCCAGGATGTTTTTGTTGTTGCTTTTTTTTTTTAAAACACTTCCTACTAAACAATCTTGATAACAGATAAGTTTTTGTCCATCACCAAAAAAAAAATCCTTATATATTAAGTACTGGTGTTAGTTTTCTCAGAAATCCTGAGTTGGAAGATTAACAGTAATAATAAAAGCAACAATAACAGTTTCACCCCAAAGCCAAGGCAGGGCTCAGGGAGGCTGCAGGAGGCAGCAGGACACTGCTGGCCCACACTCTGGGGCTGGTGACACCTGGCAGGAGAGGACAGGGGTCAGGCTCTGCTGGGAAGCAGCACCATGCCCTAGCCATATGCAGAACATCTGCTCACCTCTCCTGCTAGGAAAACCTACTTGTTTAATACTAGGTTGCATGCACACATTAAGCATACATTTGTACAGCAGTGAATTTACAAAAGCCTTTCTCTCCCACCCCTCAGGCTGTCTGCCAGAAACACTCAGCTGTAGGTTTCTCTACAGACTAACCCCACATTAAGAATCTGAACCAGTATGACCCAGCCTTCTTAGGCCATGGAGTGTTTAACCATTAACTACTTGTTGGACCACAGCAGATTTCTATCAGCAGCACTTTTCCTGGTCCTGCCCCTGCATTAAGGTTAGTAGCAGCGCTGGTTTAAAGAGCAGAATGTGACAGCTGGTGGAGTGCCCCGCCCCAGCAGAGCTAAGCAGGGATCTAGGCTTGCCTGAAGGACTCAGGATTCAGTGGCATGCTCCTTGGGACTTCTTATCCTCTGAGAGGAGATAAGGAGAGTCTAAAAAGGTATCTAGTTCCTGTGCACGGCTCCAGGAATTCCACCTAACCAAAGCGTGGTAGAAGTTGGTAATGTGGAACTACATTCATTTGCATAAAATGTTAGACACTACGGATATACAAGGTATTAAAGAAATCACTAGTTATAACCAATTTTTAATCCCAAAAATGGTAGTCAAATCAAATATTTAAGTGTCATTTTCCAATCCTGCCTTTTCACATGTTTCTCTTTTATTGGAGAAATTCAAAGGGAACATTAAAAATAGCTGAAAAGCTTTCAGGAACTAAGTATGAAGATATTTTAGAAGAAATGCCACATATAAATCTGACTGTACCAATATCTGTAAGAGATAACAGGTTCATTTCAATGATTGTACCCATCAGAGGCTCTCTCTCCCGCAGCTGTCTGCTCAACCTTCTGCTGCAGAAAGTGACAGCAGTATGGGCATCTTGTCCCCAAAGACACGGTGCTCTGTGCATACACAATGGGGTGGGCAGTGGAAACACCACAAAACACAAACCCTAAGCCTCTCTTACACAACTTTTCCAAACCGCAGCTCAAAACATTTCCTTCCCCCTTCTCCAATAAGGAAAATTGTGCATTCTAATCCACAAGAATTCAACAAATGAGATTTAGACACTGACTACTTGTGTTACCAGAAAAAAAAGTGGAATCACTCCAAATAGATCAGAGTGGGGACTAAAAATCTCGGTGGAAAATTTAAACTCATCCCGAACAGAGAAATAGCCACCTGTGTTTTTTCCTCAGGGCTAATTTGCAGACTTAACTTTTTCAAGTTCTTCACTAAATACAGTTCAGCTGAATCATCTGCAGTCGCAGAAACCCCATCAAGCACGGGTCATTTCAAAGACTGAATAATGGATGGTGACCACTGCCATGCATTACTGAATTATCCTCAGCAACAGAACAGTTAGGAGATTGAGAGCAGGGAAGACAGACCAGCTGCAGAAGAGCACTGGTTTACAGTTTAAGGCATTTCCATTCCCCCATTTGTTTTGCTGTGCTGAGTAAGCTTGGTTTACCTCTGTCTCAGTTCCTCAAATCATCAAAGGAAAGCAATGGCTGTTCTCTCCTGCAGGTGGAAGTGTCGTGAAGGGCAGATTAAGCCCACAGAACGCTAGGGAACTTCGCTCCCCAGAAGTGGGGATTGCAGTCCCCAGTCAGCACCCAAAACAAGTACTTGTTATTAAATGCCGGCTGAGCTCTATCTACCTCATTAACAGTAGCAATTAGCCTTTCAATACAGGAAACAAAAATATGCAAAGACTCAAAATTGCTGACGAAACCCTCATGATTTTAAGCTAATGAAGCTGATGGCAATGCCATAGCTACAATGACACAGAAGTCAGCTCTCAGAACCAAGAACATGAGGTACTCTCCTGCAGAAACAACTCTGGTCCAGGGGCTACCAGTGCTCCAGTCCTAGGGTTATGTGCAACATCTGCTTATGATGTCTGACAGTACAGCCTAAGGAAAAACCTAAACTTTTTAAACCTACCCATCTTCCTCCTACAGAAAGCCTCCAGCTTCCAGGCACTTACAGAGGAACCTCCTCATGTTTTTATTTTTGCAGAGAAGCCAGATGATGGAGCTGAACCCGTGTGTTCAATTCTATTTTCAAAACATTCAATCTCAAGAAAACTCCTCCTTTTATCCTACTATTTAAAAATTTCAGACATTGCTAAGTAGTAAAGAAGTTTCCTCAACTTACATAATTCTTTCCCTTTTCTTCTTCTCTTACATCCTCCAAGCTGGTGAAGCAGAGGATATGGGCAGAGCTCCAAGAAGACTGCAGTAGGTAGAGCAGTGATTCTTGCTATCTTCTCGCCAGTTGTGCTACAGACCTCCCAGACATGGGCAGCAGACGAAGCGAGCACCAGACTTTCTCTACCATGTGGGGATGCTCCACATCAATTACACTTCTGCTCAGTGAGTCTCTTCAGAGAGACAGAAAGAAAAGGCAACTCCAAACAAACAAATAGTGACTTTGCTTTCTTTCTTCAGATGTACTGACACCCCATTTTCTTACTCTTCAGTTCCAAGAATTGTGTTTTACCTGCCGAGCTTACTTCAGTTCCAGGAACACCTGGGGCTGAGAAGCGACCAATCATTCAGAGCAGCTACTTTTCCCAAGCCTCCATCAGCCCAGCTGCGGCAGAATTCAAGTTGCAAGTGTGACAACCGAGTGGGGAGAGAAGCTCTGGGAGTCTGCTCTGGCACAGGCTAGGGCTGGGAGGACTGGAAGAGGACTGACGTAATGAGACCTATATAAGGCTTTGTGATAACTAGCAATTGTCTCAGTGGTTTTACAAGTATCAGTTGTATTTACTCTAGCTGAAGTGTTGCTGTCTGCAATAGAAATTCAGCTTTCCTATGGCTGCTTCTCAATTCAACATTTATGAAACAGCCAACACCCTTGGTCAGGATCAAGGGCTCATCATGGTAGATACTAGGTAGATAAAGAAGATGACATCATCCCATCCCAAAGACTTGGCAGAGATAAAGAGGGAGTAGGATGATGACAAAGTACCTGGAAAGGGAAAAAACAAATCTACCATGTCCCCTCCTGGCCTCTATCAAAATAATGATTATGTGTAAAGCCCTGATTGTATGCACATACGTAAATAAAAATCAAGACTCATACTCAGCACCGGGAAGTTGTTTAGCTAAAGTCTGCAAGCTCCTGCCTGTAATAATCTTCCTGCCTTCTGACTGAAGCCAAGAAAAGGGTTTAGCATTTTTCATCTTTTTTAACCTAATACTATTTGTAAATGTGTTTTTCCTCTCTCCTACCTTTCCAGTTGGTTTTATTTATGTAGACATGCCAGTGTGGTAAATTTCAGACCTATAATTTGTGGCTTCCTGACTTGGGGATGGTTCTGAAGTAGTTCTTATGTGGCTGTTCCTCCAGCTGAATGTTTACACACATATACGCTGTGCATAGCTTTTACTTACGTGCATGAGCAGGGGTTCTGCATGCTTCACATAACTTTTCAGGGCTTACATGTGTTTCTGATCATGACAACACATCGAAAATATGTGCCTACAAAACACATTTTAAATGTATTTATACAACACAGTATGTGCTTACCCTTAAGGTGTTTTCTATATATAGAAAAGCTGAAGATTAGACTTCCTGTTCTCATTCTTTCCCTTTAAGTTCTCTTGCTATTCATTGTATCCAGGTTTCCACTACCACTCAGCTATACATTACTTTTCACTGGCATGAAATCAATCAAACCTGAATTCTGATAACACACATGCACATGATAAAGCATGAGACTATCCCCTAAGGAGATACCTGGACTTTCACATTTCAGTCAATTCAACAACAGTGATGGTGTGGGAACAAACACCAGCTCAATGTCTGCTGAGAGACCACACCTCATAAGCCTTCAAGGTATCAAAAAGTATAGTTACAAAATACTATCAGTGCTCACTGTCACCATATTGAGCATATATGTGCATTAAATCTCTTTCCTTAAAAAATAAATAAATAAATAAATAGATCTAATAAATTCAGTCTTGTATTTGATGGTTTTAAACAGAATGGTTTCAAACAGTGATTTAGCTCTGAAGTCCTTTTTTTTAATTTGGTTGTTTTAGCTTGTGGATGAGGCCCAACAAGCCATTCTAAGTTTCCTTCCAGATGTCAAAATTGAAGGCATTTATACGAATTTTCACACCTGAATCTTGCAATAAGCCACATGCAATATAAAAAGTCAGTCACCCTATTGTTCCCAAATAGGAAATTCAAAGAGCCATGGTTAGTTCTTGATTGCCCCTCACTTCTGAAAGTCTTCACTCTTCTAAGACTTTACAGTATGAGAGTTAAACATTAATTTCTCCACCATGACCTTCCTTTTCCTAAGGCCGAGATGCAAGAAGGGAAGGCAGGCCGGCTGCAGCAGCCCTGGGACCCGCACTCACAACTTACCGGCTCCCAGCTAACAGCTACCGCCACCTCTGGGGCGGCCTTCCCCCAGTGAGGAAATACAAACTACATATGACCACAGCCTGAAGACGGTAACTGTTTAAACTACATGAGTTTAACAAAATGACTATGCGTGTTCCACAGCCTTTGGACTAATCTTACAAACTCCAGCGGTCCTAAAATTCAACAGTGCTACATAACCGCATTCACCTGCTGATAACAGCCTGCAGGACCAAGACCTAAGTTGATTCTACAAACCTCATTATTGTCTGTATTTACAGAATATGATCTATCTGACAGATGTATGTTCCCTTTCTGTCATCATTATCTTGAATGGATTTTTATTTATGTGCATGACTAGACAGGCTGTTTTGTATGAATACCAGCATTCATCCATAGAGAACAATAAAACGTCTTTCTCCCACTGCAAAAGTTTGTCTGGGAGCAGAGACGCACATAGCTCAGCCAAGCAGTCAAATGCCACAAAAAAATCCACATAGGAAGCCATGTAAGCAAACAATTTCCAAAGGACTTGTACATCAGGCTGTGATACATAATCTGCTTATTGCACTGTTACGGACAAGTCAATTTTTACAATTTAGAATATTTTCACAATGTATTTGAGATAAGAAGAAAGAGAGGGCTGAGAGGACTAGAAAATCTAACCAGAGTTAGTCACCACTGACAAGCCCTCAGAAGACCAACCAGCTGAGTAATTCCTGTGGTGTTCTCCTACAGCAGTCACACAGATAAAAGCCTAATGGCACCACCAGTCAGACAGCAAGTGCCAGCTGCTCACACAATGATATTTGAAAAAAAAGATTAAATAATGAAGCAGTTAAATAATACATTGTTCAGAAATTCCACAAGAGGGCTAATCCTTCTGCATGGATTCATGGTACAACCTTACCCTGGCAAGTCAGAGGCATCATTCCTCCTCCTCCTCCACCCCTGTGAGCAGGACCTGGAGCTGCTGCCGCCCTTTCCTGCAGTGGGAGGAGTTCAGTGGAGAAGACAGACAATGGGAAGATAAGCAGTTCACTGTGGCTCTCTCTTATAGCTGTTGGTCCCAAAACACACTCTAGACTACATTGCCTCTCACCCATTAACTTTCTCTTCCTAAAGAGAATGCTGGACCTGCTGGTAGAATCATTGGGAAGAGTAAAGTACTGACAAGGAGCTGTTTTGGATACCGAGGAAGCCAAAGGGCACACCATGGCATGTTTGAGAGAGAAAGGCTCAAGCATGTGCTGAAAGCACAAGTGTTCCCAACAAGTGTCTCTGTGCTGGTTCTGTGTATTCTAGAGCCAGTCAGGTATCCAAAAGGCAGAAAATGACAGGGAAAATAAATAATTAACCCACAATCTCAAGCCAAAAGCCATTGGGAATAATGGTTTTGTTCCCCAAAACATTTACCATGCTTGAGCCTTCTTTAAAGCCTGGAATGGAATTTCAGACCACTGTTTTACCCAAATTTTATCTAAATCTGTAATTTTCAGAGAAAAAACAGGAATTTTAAGTCAAATTATCTTCTAATCAAATTGAGGATCACTTTATTTAGTTTCATCCATTCTGTTAAACCCAGTCTCTTATATTACAAATTAAATTCAGAATAATCCATTTTTTCTGTTCTTTCTGATGATGTTTTTTCAGGAGAATAAATAGATATTTATCAGAAAAGGAATAGAAATAAAATATTGTTTTAAGAAGGTTAAGTGGTGCCTGATAGTCTACAATCTGACAAGCTGAGCAAACAAGGAGAAGGGCAAACCCTGCCTTGAAAATAAGGCAATTGCAAATCTAGTTTCTACACTCTGGAATGAAGCCAAGATCTAAGTGTGAAGGACTGAGAGGAAAATCTGTTGTAAACTTCAAGTGAAAGTCCCTATTTAAAAGGCAGAGAACACATTTTAGAAAGGTCATGAAGTCACAGCAGTTGTTTGGGTTTTTTTCAGAGCACAACTCTAAATGAAATTTCACTACTTTTTAAAAGGGCAGAGATAGACACAGCTGTACTTGGAGTGTAACCTTCACACTAGGAGAATAGCAATGATTAAAATTAGATTTTGCACTGAACTTTTGTAGGTACTTCAAATAAAAGCTACTGAGTAGGAACTGGAAATTCAATGATTGTGAAAATTTATTCTTATATACTCTCAGTTTAAAGAAAAAAAAACAAAAATGAGAAATATACCTCTCATATAGGTATAAAGTGAGAAGTTACACATAAGCTGTTTCACTAAACTTTCACTTGAGCCTGGTTTTATCCTGTTTCTAGGTAAGGAGGCTGTGTGGATGGGGAAATATGGCAACAGACGACTCACGTTCCTTGACTATAGTTTGTAAGTCTAAGCTCTTTGAGAGGTTTTTAGCAAAGTTAAAACACTGAATCTGAAAGACAGAGCTGACAAGTCATGCCATTCCATCTCAAATATTATGGTTGAGTAGTTTAAACAGAATTCAGTGCATGGGTATATACATTCACCCACAGGCATACGCACATGTAAATACTTTTATACTTATATAAAGCTCAGGCAAATTCCACTGAAACTAGGAAACCAGACTGGAAAATCCACTGACATTACACTTTTGCATTTTAGTCATAAATTAAAAAGACTGTGCGTGTTGTGACTAACTGACAGTAAATCGAGCCACTGCGTGGTGTTTACCATGGGGTAAACTGTTGCCTCTCCTGATTTTTAATTGGAAGTTAACTTTGGCACGCTCCACTATAAACAAGTCCCAGTACTAAAAACAAAGAGACAAGGAATTATTTCATGGAGGTATTCCCATAGTTCATCAAATATTCATCACTTATATTGTCCAGATATATTGTGAAGGGTGACAAACACACATATCAATAACAACAGTCTGATATTCTGCTCCATTCCTCATCACAGAGGTACCCAATCCTGATTCCTAGGAAAACAACAGCGCAGTGTGCAACCATATCCAAGAACATGAAAGGCCTGGCTCTAACCCTCAGAAGCCTTCCTGAGCAAGTGTAGCAAAACAGTACCTTGATCCTGGCCCTCATTTCTATTCGCCTCACATATAATTGCACACACATACAAAAGTGATTCTGAAGAAGATACAGAATGACCCAACAACGCTTCAAACACCTCCTACATAACACCAGAAGTCCTTGTGGCAAACACCCCAGTCACTTGCTGTCACTCCCAGTCCGGATGCTGACAGATCACATACACACACACACACAAGAACAAAGTTGCTGCAAGAAAGGGTCCTGGCAGAAAAGTGATGGCAAATCCCAGAACAAAACTACTATAGCACCACAGGATAGGAAGGTAGTCTCAGACTGACCAGATGGCAAGACCGCCACATTTCGACCAGTACATACTTGAGCATGCTGAGCTTACTTGGAGTTGTACTGTGGCTCAAGCAGATATGAAGAGACACAAATATCTCATTAACAATTTTATGAATTCTTTGAAAAACAGAGGTTATTTGTTATTGTTTCTTAGCTTATCAAACAATCTCTTGCATTGTTACTTTGCAAAGTATATTATTCCCCCCCACAAGTTAAAACACAACACCCTTAATCACAGGTTGTTCCCACTAATAAACTACCTATTTAATATGTTTACATAGGCTCTTTTCCACAGTACAAGTCATGTTGAAATTGCCCTAATTAAAATATCTGTATTTATTTGCATGACTAATCAGCACTTATCTGTAACATGGCACTTTATATCTTCAAAGAACTTCAACTGCATATAAATGGATTATCTGAAGACTTGCCCAAAAATTTATCTTGAAATCTGATACAGAGACTCAGCTATTGCTTCCTAAAATAACTACTGGCTTTATGTGCACACTGAATCATAGTGAGGGCAATACTGACAGGTCTGCAGAAGCACACGTGTTACTTATGGAAAGAGTAAATATTCCACAGAAGAGATAAAGGCAGCAGACCAGACGGTATTCCTTGATGACATGGAAAAGCAGATGGCTCAGTCCCTTTGAGTGGTAGTAAAGACCAAGTCTATCCCACTTCCCACCATGCTTTTTGCTGAAAAGAGCTGTCACGCTCATGTGTAAATGAAGTCCCACATCCCTAAAATTGCTTGCAAGAGACTTGCCACCATTCTTTCACTTCCTCCTCTCTGGAGCTTTCTACAGACTTGAATGACAAAATATTCAGGAAGGACATCTGGTGCTGTTTTCTGGAGACTCTGGCCACTGACAATTTGCACTGCATGAGAAATTAATTTCTTGGTATCATGCCACCCATGTGTCTCCCCATAAAGTTCATACCCCTGGGCCACCCATTGGTTGAAAGAAGATGAAGGTGGGTACATTTTTGCTTCACAGTTTAACAAGGAACTTACATACAGAAACAAGCTACTTCCATAAGCACAGAGCTGCCCTACCTGGCTGCAAGTTATTTTCCTTTTTAAAAGCTAAAAATTACATTAGAAATGGCAGGGATGTGAGGATGTGTCTTTCAACTCTATCAGGAAGCAGTATAAAAGAGCAGATTTTGTAGGTCTATTGTCTTGATTTTAAAAGGCCAAACTATATTTTAAGGCTATCAATATGCTTTCCTTTATCAGAAGTGTAGCACCATTCCTAACACTTTCCTTCTATTAAGAGGAAAACCTCCCTAGTTCTTCAAAACAAAAGATGCTTTTGTAATGCTCTGCAAGTGCCTCACCTGAAGGAAAGACAACAGTAATTTTCGATGATGATTTTACTCTAGATAAGTACAAAACTGAAAAATTACTGATTCTGAATGTTACTGTTCCCTGACCCTCTTTCCTGTGTGGTGCCCCTGAACTGCATCTTCCCATGCATCCATTTGATTGCTTCAGGGTCCTTTAAACCTCCAAATTTCACTAGGGTTATGGTGAAGCGTGCACGGTGGCTTTTATCCAGAAGGGCCTGAAAGCACTTGATGAACTCTACCAGGATGCAATCACATACAGCCTACTCACATCTCTGCAAATTCATAAGGTTGTAGAGACATCAAGAGATCATTAAGTCTGTCCCTCCCAGCAGGATCAATTATAGTCAGGCTGTTTCTAACAGAGGCTGCCTAACCTGTTCTTTAAGACATCAAATAATGGAGATTCCACAGCTCCCTTCAGCATCTTAAACCAGGGCTTAACTCTCCTTGACATCAGGTTTTTCAACCAAATTCAAGCTCTGCGCTGTAATTTAAGCTTATTGTCTCTTGTCCTATAAATTTCTTACATAAATCTTTAATGTTTGTTCTTATGACACCAATGCAGTCATCTTTTCTTGAGACCGTGCAACATAGTTTGATTTAATATTTTCTTAAAGGCCAATGTCTTCTGAGCAAGAGGAGCTGTTGTCCCCTCACTGAAACTACCTGCTGTGGTAAGTACTTCAGGTTACTGCGGGCACTGCCAGCCCTAAAATGACAGCCACCAAAAGGAATGGAACTGCCCCCCTTGCACAGTTAATGAGAGGCTCTCTTGAAGAATCTGCTGATTTTGAGCAAACAACAAGTTTTTGACATTTGAGCAAAGCCTCTCTGCATTGCTTTTTCCATTCTGCTGCTCTTTAGACCCTTTCAACTGTATTAATAAGTACAATAGAGAGCAATCAAATCCCCAACCCAGCACACCCAGGAAGTTAAAACTACAAGACAAGGCTTGTTAAAAAAAAATCTTACCATATAAATAGGTAAGACAGACTAATAAAAGGATAGATCATTAAAAAAGAAGAAAAAGACTTCATCACCAATGTCAATATAAACAAAATATCCATAGAAAAACCAATACATCCTAAATGAAGAAAACTAAGGATGTAGCTGCAGGGAGTACATGTGGGGTTTTCTGCAAAACTACTGCTCCCCCCAACCCTGTCACATGTCTGTCCCACTCCTGACCTGGGAGTTTTTTCAGCACTACCACTGAGCTTCAGTAGGCAAACATATAAATTGGGTGTTATTTACAACATGAGCAGCACAAGAGAAACTGAGTTACCATTTTTTGGCTGGTGACTGAGGCAATGAATGTCACAGTTCAGCTCTTTATTTCAAGAGGGCAGCAGGAGACAGAAGCCACCAAGTCTGAAGTATCCCCAGCCCTAGCACATATCCCATGTCTTCCCCCATGAAAAACTGCTTAAAATATGACTTATAATAAACAAATCATGCCTGAAATGTTCATAAATCATTATTACCTTACAATAAAAACGCTTTATAAACTAGTTGAAATATATATTGCCTCTTCAATCCTCTTAATATAGTTTAAACTTACCACAAATTTAGAGAGATCTCAGGAAACCATAAAGTTTGCACACATGAAGCAATAGCTTCTCCCCCCACCCCGGAGACTCCTTTCTGTCTTCCTTTTCCTCCCCCACCCAAACCGTGAATACAGGAAGAGAGATCACCAGCTGCCTGCTGAAGAAAACAACTACCAAATAGTGTGCATCATTCAGATGGCTTGGATGATTCAGCTTTTCCATGTGAACTTTAAGTGGCACAAATAGTGCTTTGTGCATTCCTGAATCAAGTGTGTATTTAATAGTCCAAGTACATAACACAATCTCTACTTGAAGAACAACTTTTCATCTTAAATATAGCATGTATCTGTTACCTTACAATGGCTCCAGTTCTCAAACCCATCAGTAATTACTTCTACCTGTGCTTATGTATTGCAGCACCTACAGCCTTTAAAAATACATTTCATATTGTTCTCAAAAGTTGAACTGAGTAGGACAGTGAAAAGAGGATCTAGTGATGAGCTTATCATTTTGAAAGCCACCTGATGTGATGTGCATTGGTTTTAGAGTGGGAGGGCTGGGAAGGAACAGAAAACCCAGGAGTAGCAAGCAGTCTGCTCTCCCAAAACACAACAGCACAATAATACAGCAGCAGCTTGATCATAAGCATCCCACAGTTACCTGCAGCTCATTGTCAAGAAACTTGTAGGAGAATAATATTAAAAGTTTCCAGACAGTAGGCTGAGATATGAAACTCCACATAAATGCAGAACACATACACATTTATTTTGTGTATCTTTTGTTTAGCCCTGCTCAGATAAAGAATTAGTGCATGGTTTTACTTCTCTAGTTTCTTTGGCCTTTATTAATTTGATCACATGCTCACTTGAATTTTCTTCATCAAGATCCTATTTTCATTTCACCCTTTCAATCATAAATCCAAAACAGCTCTAATTAACCAATCAGATTTGACACAAAAAGTAGAAAGAGCAATCAGACCTAGTGCTGAGGACAGAACCTCTTGCCCAACAAACCCTCTTAGCAGGAGAATTTCTTATTTATGCTCAAGTACAAAAGCAGCACAAGCATGTTGAACACAACACCGCCTTCTGCAGGCACCCAAGTGCGACAATGCCAAAGCTGCCTGAGGTGCTCAGGGTACCTTGAGCAAAGAGAGAAGGTGGCAACAGACTGAATAGACTAGTCATCACTGGAAATCACTCAAGACCTAGAGAAAGACGACAGAAATGTTGTCTGGCCTGTGCTTTGAGCAATAGAAGCGAGCCTTTGGGGTAACGTAATGTGCCACCTTCCACTAGGGCAGCACCTGGAATTTTGCCTTAGGGGTGCAAACTAAGCAAGAGTACTGGAAAGCAACCAGAGAACAATGTTTTGGCAGCATCTCTTCTCCCACTAATGGCTTTTGTATGTTTTTTGTGATTTTATGACTGATTTCCACTTCATTTTAAAATGAAGGTATGTTACACAAATCCAACCCAAAAAGCTTGTATCAAGCTAGTCAGGATGATGCAATCCTCACCTTACAGCTCCTGCCCTGGGACAACACTGCCAGAGTCAGCCTCACTAGCCAAGATGTCTCTCTTCACAGCCAGCTACATGAACAGCAAACACTGTGTGAGACCAGAGGGTGTCCAAAATCTTCTGCATTTTGAAAACACACCAAATACTTCATTGCAAACTAGATGGAAAATTCACGTTTGCAGGAGTGACCTGTGGGAGAAGTCAAGCACTTTGGTTACTGTGTGTGATTCAGGTTTTTTGAACTTCAGAATTTTGGTGATGTTTGTTTTCACCCCCTGACATTTCTTGGTAGGAAGAAAGATAGCAGGAGTACTTCTCATCACAGTATCCCATCACACCTCCCCCACTTTGGTCAGCCACTGGGAAAATGAGTCATGATGCCGAAACCTGAGCCTCTTCCACATCCTTCCAAAAGCCTTATTTCCCACACAGACCACATCCACTCCAAGCACAACAGCCAGCCACGGTCAGTGGCAGGTCAAATGCATTCCTTGTGGCCAGACTCACCCATGTGTGACCACCCCGGGGTATCTGCCTCGCTGCCTCTCCCAGACAGCCCCAGCTCACTTGTCCCCTTTGCTTTAATAAAGGCCACTGTGCAGCACTAGGTGAAGCATGCCTGTGCCATACCAGGAGCTCATACGCTGCCAAACCTTCTTGGTTTTTACATAACGGCTCCCCATATTACCTCTGCGCTAACATTGTGCGACACATCATCCCTCCACAATGTTCCCACACTTCCACAGGAAAACAAACTTCGCAAATCACGTTATCTTGTCACGTCAGCCTTTTATTTGGAGGCCTGTCACTCATATCCTGAACATGAGGGAGGGAAGAGAGGGGCTGCTGCTTTAGCTGGTGGGTTTCCCCTTGCCTTTGTCCCTCCACCACACATAGCCACTGCACAGACAGCAGGAGAGGGCAGGCAAGGAAGGGGCAGGGGGTCCACACCCATCTCTCCAATGCAACCTATGAATCCAGCATTTCAAAACTCCGAAAAAACAGACCTTTCTTCCTATCCAGTGATAAGAAGCTGATATGTCTGGACCTAAAGGACCAAGGACTGCTTGGGGTGGTCTAAGTAACTTCAAAGCAGAGTCTAAGCCAACAGCTTACAAAGCAGAGAGGAATTCTTATACGAATCAAGAACTTGGAAATGTTCTCTTCTGGGCAGCACTATTTTTGCTGGAAGGCTCTGGCCAAAACTATCTTGGACATCAAAACAAACTGATTATGCTATAAATATTAAACTATTATAGCTGTTATTTATAACTGTTTGTTTGTGAAATAAATTCTTGGAAATTCCCTTAGCCTTAAATGTAGGGAGGAAAAGGTCAGAGAGGAAGAAGCACATAGGAAAAGGGAAATAATTAATTTAGGACAGCATTTATTTCGCTCTCATCCTACTCACTTATAGGAACTTATACCAACTTCCTCCCAGAAACCAGTGGTCAAGAACTATGCCAGACAATATTAAGACTTCTATATGTTCAATGGGACATTCAGTAATGAGGGAAAGAGAGTTTCAGCTAAAACTGTGTTACAGCTAAGAAAGCCTTTGGTCATGTTCTGTGGAGACACGTTTAAACAGCACAGCTACTCTGCAAGAATCTACAATACCTGAACTACAGCCCTCACTTTCTACTATCATGTAATAAAATCAAACAAATCACGCAAGATGCAGCCACTAAAGTTTGGCTGATCTTTTACCTGGATGAAAATCCTTACCTTCATTATTATTCATGAAGTTGTTATTCACAAGACAAAGTGTTTTTTTCTTGTGTTTTCCTAATGGAGTTTGGTTGGGGCTCTTTTACAGTTTACAGATTAAAATTTTATGGCTCATTTGTGACTACTTAGCATTATGAACATTTTCACTGGAAATATGGGAGGATTTCATTAGAAACATTGGTACTGAAAACAGCTAATGGGGGATGAACACATTAATAAGTAGCACTGAGAAACATGCAATTACTTGGGAAAAGAAACCCAAAAACATTAAGTACATGGTCAAAACATTAAATATCAGTTTAGACTGTGGCATACTTTATGCCTCTCAGATTGCCCAAACAAAAAAGGCTCTAAGCAAAGGTCACAAGACTCCTCTGAGGCTCCTCACCTGCAAAGGCACTCTCAGAGCACATCTAATCATGTGGTGGCCAAGCACCATCAGTCAGCACAGCCCAGTGATCCATCAAGATCTTGTCAGCTTTGCTCCACAGGTACATTTCAACAGTTCCTGCTCCCTTGCACTGAAAAAGGGCTGCGCTTACCAAGGAGGATGTGGGGTGTCAGAAACAACCAACCAACAAACCAAAAAAACCCAAGCAACTCCCCTGTCAGCTGAAGATGGCACAGTAAACTGGACTTCTTGTCCTCTGATTCCTTGGCTGCTGTCTGGCATAGAGAACATTCACCCTCAACAGAGAACAAACAGAAACTGTGATCATAACCGACCCCAAGAATTCTCCCTATAACTTGGCACTCTCTGGCACTTATTTTATGTTTAATTACTCTGTCTCCATACCCTGTTTATCAAACACAAAATTGCCAAAGACAGTTCTGCCCTCTCCCAAAAAAATATATTGGGTAACTCCATAACCACTTAAGGGAGAAAGTCAGT